>DWLS01000039.1:0-50661 GCA_018246255.1 Pachliopta kotzebuea | reverse complement strand
CTATATCTATCCTATCCCTTGAATACTTTGGACAATCTATAAGAAGGTGCATAATACTTTCTTCAACGTTAGGATCAAGGTAATTAAACTTAACACCTTGTGTCTGAAAGCAACGTCCACAATTTGGTGCAATGTATAAAATCTTAACCAGCGTTATGTAGTTATAGACTAGCGTATCATTTACCATCAGGTCAACGTTTTATTCGTCATCTATGTCTTCTCATTACATAAAAAAGTATATTTTATATTTATCAATTTAAGTATAGTAGAGAAAAGTTTTAATGTACTGAGTCTACGAAAAAGTACCAAAACAATACGTATACTTCAAAAACAGTAGTTTTTGAATACAGATCAAGATAAAAGCTTGCCTAGAGATATAATAAAACGCGATGATAATAAAAAAAGATTTATGTGTAAGAATATTTATTGTACTTCTTTCTTAATGTTTCTTCTGTAAAGAAATGAAATTTCATGGATGCACCAGGATATCAAGTTGTTGCCAAGTGTACAATTTACCAAGGCAATGCGCTGATTTGAAATCGAGCCAGATTTCGAATTGTTTAGCAAATTAAAGTGTCAAAGGTAATTTATTGCAGTTGTAGAGATGTCTAAATGACTTAGAATCTATCTTCATTTTCAGTTATGTTCTAATTAAAGTAGAAGTAAAGAAAATGTATCGAAAGAAAAACAAATTTATACAGAAACTTACAATTGATTAATGGTGATGGTTCTTAAATAAGAAAAGATGTTATATACACATAGATAGATTTTTACATTTCATTTGTAATGTTAAAAAAATGAATAAGGGGATTAATTATTGTTCTTCAACATTATTCTTTGGATTATTATAATGGTCGTATACTGGAATACCTATCTTACTTCACTATCTCCCTAGACACGTGTTTCCCTTAATGATACCAGCTTAATGTATCACCCCCTTGTGTTACTTGCGGATTAACAATATTACGACAGAAGTCCCGCTGTGTAACCGATTTTTTTTGTTTCCAAAAATCATTTAAATGTTATATTCTATTTTTAGATACAACGGAATCCGTGTTAGCATCTACAGTTAATAATGCATCAAGTTTTACTGGTGGTAGGTCTCTTTTACCGGAGGCCGTCTAAGTAGGTACCATCGCCGCTCCTATTTCTACAGCCAAAAAGTAATGCGCAAATATTACTGTGTTCCGGTTTGAACGATGCTGTGTGCTAGTGAAATTACTGGGGTGTCGAGACTTTAAACAATACGTCCCAAGACGTTAACCGCAATGTGGTATTGCGTATACCATCTTAATCAGCGCTTCGTTGTTATGGGCAAGCGGATTACTTACCATAATGTAAACGTTTCGCTTAAAAAAAAATTACGTTATGTTAGAGATATGTTTTAAATGGATTTATCTTTATTCATTTAATATTCAGTAGTAAAATATATTATAAATAAGTACTTAAATATAATTATTATTTAACAGTTCACCAAAATTAATCATCGCTTAGTGTTGACGCAAAATGCTCGTAGGTTTCTGATGTAAAAAACATCAGGCCGCCGTCCAACTTTGTTCAAATAGTTCGAGACTCTTCACAAAAAATAAAACCCAGCCAATTTACTGTAACAAAACGTACAGACAGTTTCACAAACGCGTATATTACCTAACAATGAAAATTGTTAAATATTTTTTAACCAACGACAAGTGTCTTTTATTGACTTCACATTTATACATGAGAATACATTACTTTATACAGGTTTTACTTCGGAAAGTGATAAAAGAGGAAGTTTACCTGATGGTATTGGATATGCCAATCAATATTCATTTGTAGGATGATATACACTGCTACCATGCTACTCGTGGTAGGTCTCAATTTTTTTTAAACGTTCTCCTTCGTGTTGTGGGTAAGAGTCTTGTTTTTCCATTTTTTATTTGTAACTCGTTCTTTCATTACTCTTTTTTTTCCTTACAACGAATCTCCTTTCATTCCTCATTTTCTATCTCTCACTCTCTTTCCTATTGTCTTGATGATCTCTCATGCATCGCCTCTCAGTCCAAAATCCGCCGCATTTTTACTTTTTTTTTTACAATTTTGTCCTTATCTATTAACATTTTTAATTCTTACTTTCTTTTTCCTTTTATTACATTTCTTCACCCAACTTTACAATCTTAATCCGTTACAATTCACATTTATTAATTTCTTGTCTTGTTTAAATATCTAATTCTGTCTACAGTTTTTTTTGCAAATTTTATAAAAATACGGTGACTCTTGTCGTCATTCACCAAAGAGGCGATGCTATCCTCTCTCCGAGCTCGATCATAGCATCGGCTCTCTCTCGGCCAAATAAAGGACAGTAGGTGAGGATATGAAATTTCACTAGTTACTGCATGGTAGTAGAAGGGAGCTGCCGGTGCCTACTTACCCGATCTATAAGTACAAACACCTGTCAATAAAAAAAAACCTTTTTTTAACTATTATTTTTATGTTGGATAAACTTATTTCATAAATAGTTACATTGGAATTAAAGTTAGTGTTTTTAGTTGCTATTTATCGGTGATTTAATTTTCTGCAAAAGTATTATTAAAAAAAGTAAAAGAAAAAAATTCTGCTAAGTGTTATGAACTTAAATCATTTTATAGCATGTAAATAGCAATATCTCATATGGATCGATCGGAGGTACCTGGCAAGCATATTCAACAGCCAGTTAAGTACGTGATGGAAGTGAACACAGCCTATTTACATCGGAAGTCGCTTGCAACATTTGCTGAAATTAATTGTCGCGATAAAGTCATATATGTATTTGTTCATAAATATATTTACAAATGCTATATTTAACATTTAAACTTGTGTAATTTTACAGTAATTAATAAACGAACATTTGAATACGATCTAACTGATCTACGATGTAGCCATAGATGGTGAAGCGGAATAGTATAGAAGAAACCTATCTATTTTTCTTTTAATTCTTTCTTTTCTTTTTCCATATTTTATATGCACGGAAATATTGTCTACGGCATTATTGACCTACGCAAAATAAGTTGTTTATAAAAAGGTCGATTCAATCTAAAGTAAGTATCAAAGCAATGTCCTACATCCTAAAACTTAATGTAAAAATATTTGGTAAAATGAACTAAAGTAATATTTAAATGGATATTATTGTAAATTTTACATTAACTATTGACTTAATTAGCACATGTCCATTAGTAACAAAATTACATTGCACAAAAAGTATCAGTAAAAAACAAATATGTGGGTCGACTTTTGCAGCGTGTAATTACATTTTCACAAACGTAATAAAGTTTCACATCACTCGGAAATACATTTACTCTTTCAGTTTCCACTTCCGTCTTCTATCGTGCTACGTGATGTCACCTAAGTGGTCATAAAATGGCATATGATTGGCATCGCGCTAGGAGAACTGCTGTAACTTATCGAATCAGAGCATAGCGTACATTCTTGAATAGAATCTGTCTTGTATCTATAAATATACGATTTTCCAATTATTTTTTTTTTACTAAAACTTTAGAAAATTCTGTGATATGTGCATAGAGCTTTATAACTGAATGAAAAAGAAATCAACAATTGAAAGTTTTTACAGAAATTTGTTATTTATCGAGAACTTTGGAACTCAATCTGACAAATTTTTTATATGATATTTTGTATTTTTTTAAATAAGTCCACCAAGTATTTAGTCATAAATACATAAAAAAAAACTGGAATATTCTTGTTGCTTTCTAGTTTTTAACTTCAAATATAGAAAAATAGTAAATTCTGTACTTGCTTATATATTTCAAAATTTTTGATTAATCTCTAAGATCTTTATATGAAAAAGTTACATTTGGCATGTCTTATATATTTACCATTACCTTTTTCCTTTCTAAAAAAAAATCAATGAAACATATATCGATATTATTTTTTATAACATGATGTCGAAATAATATTTGCAGGCGTTTTAATGTTCAATATAACTTGTATAAGAGAGTAATATTCAAGTATTATTTCGTTTTGAGTACGTAATCATAAATATTGATGAGTATATTGCAGAGAAGAAATTAATTCAAGTAATAGGGGAGCTATTGATTTGTGTACAAAGCGAAACACTTCATATAAAGTGTTTCTGCGAGGTAGCAGTATGTAAATCCTATCCCAGTAAATATTTTTAAACTTCATGTAAAGATCTTGTATATGCCATTAACAATAATTTTTTAATCCTTTTACATGTTATTCAGTGGTATTCAATGTTTTCTGTAAAATAAGGGGAATTTCTCAAACATACAAAACGCAAATGCTATGAAGTTAAATACCATATGGAAACAATGACCGATGTACTAAAAAGCCGCAAGCCACTGGCCCACTTTGAACAGCTTGCGGTCGTGTTGACAAAAAGTTAAATTAAAATACTTGAACTGTTTTGTGTAAACAAACTCCACTTGTATTTAGTTAACGTAACCTCGTGTTTAAGGACGCTAATAACATTCGGTTTATGTTTTAACATGAAAAGGTAATATAATATAACAACTAACAGGTCAAGACCAATAATACATATATTCTCTTTTTGGTTTTAAGCAGATAATGTGTTTGAATTATCTAATTTTAAATTAATTAGGAACTTTGAAGAGACCTATTATAATGAAGACGACGACAATCTTCAGATAGCTGTTGTCATTTTTTAATATAAAAAAGTAGATAAACATTGTCCAGAAATTCGGAAATAGAATTCGTACGTACAGAGGTTTGCAAGGCTCAGATACAGTGGAGAGCTCGATAGAGGACGGACTCCTTTAGATGGTCTACTAGGGAGTTCTAATTCAGAGTCAACACAAGTTTGAACGGTGAAAAAGTTTCGTCAAAATAGTTTTCTATTTAGCTTTATTTAAACAGTTACCCTGTTGCGCAAATAAGAGTCCACATTTGCTTTAACATCTGATTATTTTGGATAATTTTCTACTATTATTTAAAGCTCGTCTCGTTTAATAAAAATGCTATTAACATATTGCTTCTCTTGCTTATGTTGACGCTTTGATAGTATGTAATATAATAAACATTTTAATTATTTTATTAACAAACATTGTTAGCTATATTCAAAACTCATCTACATACATTGTTAATTTACTGCATAGTAAAATATTAAAGTCATCTCTTTGAATTCACGGAGATTTATAATGATTTCATTGCGTAAAGCTTTTGCCGCTGAATCTGAGATGCTTACTCTGAAATATAATTTTAATAGCTGGTGAAAAATCAATTATTCATAGAATAAAATATTAATTAATGTATGTTTTAAATATTGGGGGAACTTATAATAATAACTTTGTCGGTATTGCTGTACTTCTATCGCTAAAAAGTAACGTGCAAATATTTCTGTGTTCCGTTTTGTAGGGTGCTGTATGCTAGTGAAATTACTGGGAAAGTGAACGGCGAGGCGACGAGCGCAATGTGGTGCAGTGTGTTCCCATAGCCACGTTGTTATGGGTAAGAGTATCACTTACCATCAGGTGAACGTCTTGCTCGTCAAGTCAAAAAAAAAATAGAGTGAATCATATTGATTATGATTGAACGAAACATTAAGAGCTTCATGTAAATTATACTAACATTGTCTCGTTTTAGAAATGTTATGTAAAGTACAGTTCGTTGTTTGAACGCTGAAAAAAGTGAATAAAAGTAACTCTTGCATAAATTTAATATTATTAACTTTATTGTAAGTAATCTCGGAAATAAGCTAACTTTACCAAAACTTGCTCTTTACGAAGTTTTGTAATGACGAAGTCTGATTTCTCAAGCCACCATTTACTTGTTTTGCAAAGAAACTCTAAAGTTAGCAATTTCACCACAGAGTTAAACTTTTTTCTTTTCGACTTGTCGCCGGAACATTTTTTACTTGGAGAGTAAAAATAACAGTGCTCATTAATTCTAAAGCCGTAATTTTGCGGAACAATCCCTTCTTTTGCGATTTTTTGTATTTTAAATTTAGGAGGCTTTTATCGTGGAGGAATATGTCAACTGGGTTAAATAAAAACATTATGTCCTTAACTAAAAATTCTTATTACAAAAATTTAAATATTTTAAGCACGGTATACGGTACACAAGTCTCCAATAAGTTATTTCATTTCGTTGCTTAAAAAGAACTACTATTAAGTATAAATTGGAGGAATTATTTTATGCTTGTAATATCTCTTCCGTTGTATATCGATAGAGATATAATAGTAGATATTTATGTAAATGATTTCTAATACTTTACATTTAAATTTTGTTAAATATACATTATTTAGAGTAATGCTAGGGCTGAATTGAAACCCCTTTGCTAGTAGATGAATTTGAACAATACATATTAATGGCCATTTATAGCGTGAAAATTATCTAGTTTCTGTAAGAACTGTTAGGAATATTATCATTATAGTATAATTTGTTAAAACTACATTTTTTTTATGGAAAAGCTCCGTGAAGATACCTAGGTTTTTTTTACAAGGAAGCACAGACAACGGTAAGTTGTTCCACTTTTTGCGATTTCAACAAGAACGAGAAGTTAAACCCTTTTGTTCTTATATTAGAGACATTTATGACATAAGAATAATAACCAGTCGTACATCCGTTCGTCGTTTCTTTGATGATAAATTTCGTTTTTTATTTGGGAACCTTTAACAAAATATTAATATTTTCATATTATGTTAAGGAATTATATGTATTTGTAGCACTCCGTCCCGTCCAGAACAGTCTTGTTTAAGTTTCATGTTGTTGGATGAATGGTTTCCTAGTAGATTCTGCTCAGTCAATGCTTCAACGTTGTAATGTATTCCGCCTTTGAACCAGCAATAATTTAATTGCGTCCTGGTATATGGACGCAATAGCTTACCCGAGTTTCGAGCTTGTCCACTTTCAATGGATAAAGTTTGTAACTAACACACTTAAGTTTGCTCGTAAACGTTAAGACAATCTAAACGTAAGCGCTAATGCCGTAACAGATTTTCGACATAATTTTAAGCTCAAAAATTTCGATTGAACTGCATCGTAATTTAAAGTAATAAAAAAGACTTATTTGTTTAAGACTAGACGTAAACTTTCTTACTTTCCTGAAACTACGAAACGAATCCCAAATTGAGCTTACTTTTAAAAGTATATACCTCCTTTGTAATTTCAATTTCGTTTTTAAATCTTGATAGAAGAGTTTAAATATTTTATTAAACAGATCAAAGTTTGGCTGAATTTTAAATTAGTGTATTACTTACAAGAAAATACAATTGGCTTTTAGTCTAACATTTAACTAATCGTTACTTAACAATACATACGAATTGGAAATGCTAAAGTATTAAATAAGACATTTTGTTAGTTATTTGCCGAAAACAATCTAGATAAGCATCGTCAATATCGTTTGGTAGTAGAAATAAGCTGTGCCCTATATTTACTCAATTTGGAATATAGCGTATTTCGTAATATCCTCTGGTTTGAAAGGAGTTATATCTTTAAATTAATAACTAGAAAGAATCACGTGAAAATCCTGTGCATTACAGCAATCCCTTAAAAAAAATTGTATAATTGTCTTCGTACTTGCTTAAGTGTAATGATGATAATTTTTTTTAATTTACTAAAATAAATACTATTTCAACTGTCTATATATTTATCATAAAGCAGATCCCTTAATAGTAGCACTACATAGTGGTATTACCTATAAGTGTTACAAATTGCTGTTCTAATTGTTTCGCTTTTACTATCTTATTCGCGATATTTGAAAAATCTTTTGTTTAGTCGACGAGACGAGCACCGATGTACGATGCTTATCTCATGTTAAGTGATATGCTTTCTAATAACAACGAGGCGCTAGTTAAGATGGTATACACAGCATCACATTCCGCCCTTTGCCTTGAAATATAGTGTTAATTCTGGTTATCGCAGTAATTTCACTCACTTCCTTCAGTCTACAGCCTCTTCAATATTATTCATATAATCTTTACTACTCTTCATACTAATATTGTTGAAAGTTTGTTACCATAATACTCCTTTTGTAAAAATCGTTATTGGAAATATTATTACTTACCATGAAACTAAAACTTATTGCTATCGCTGAAAACCTATAAAACCTTATACAGTTTCGTTCAAAGTAGAAGGCAACACAGTTTTCTGACCTTAATTAGAAATTCCTGCAATAAAAAACTAAGAAAAGTAATTTACACGATAACCTGAAATTATTTAGCATGCAAGTCTATTGCAGGTATTTTAATAACATAAATAATTTCTAGACGTTTATAACAGCAAATACTATTAACTCAAACTTGAAGAACATTCTTTAACTTTTCCTAAGTAATTGCACGTTAGTTTGTTATTGCTAATAAAAAGCAGAATTTTTTGCCATTTTCTTTAATTTTATATAAACTTTATCAATTATATCTTGATACATGAGACTCTAAAAAAGGACAATTAGAAAGATTCCTGTCACTGTGCCTATTTCTAAGGCTAGGCAATAATATTTTGTGAACCAATGTTCTATTTATACTCAAATTATAGGTGTACTCTAATCGATATATTTAAGTCATGTTTCGCCTTTCAATTAATACCTTTATACATAATAATAATTAATTTTGAGGAATCTCGGTGCACTACAAATTAAAATGAATTCTTGAAAGACTTTAAAAAATATGTTTTAAAACTAACAATTTTCTTTTTAATCGGTTAGAAATTATTCAAATTTATATTTCAATTTCATGAAATTTATAATTGAATGATACATAAATGACAATGTAGTTATAATCTAGATTAAAATTCACACACTATTAATATTAAAAAGGAAATACATGAATATAAGTTAGTTTGCGCCGGAAATTTGTAGTGGAACTTTCACAGTTTGAGTTCATATTGAACCGGAAATTCATTTCCAAATACGTATTAGCTTTCTGGCGTATGAATTTGTGCAAAATTTACAGTATTTAAATGTAATAAATTTGGCTTACATATTTTCGTATATTGAATTTTTTTTATATGTTTTGTTAGGGTATATAGTAGAACGATTACTTTATATATAGAGGAAACATCGAATCAACATTACGACATTAGTAAAAGGATAATACGTTGGAAGGGCCATCCCTTCGGTGCCAGTGACAGACAAATAAAAATGGCTAAATGGACCCATTCCTTCGTCAGCTTATTTGCTTACTCTGGAGGGTATTTGCTTCTTTCTTAACCCTTAAATCGACAACAAGGACGAAAAACAGATTCGATAGCAATAGGTATAAAATTTTAATATTCTAGCATTGTTTCTGAATTTGTTTCCCAATGATCTTAACTATATTTTACATTTCATAATTAAAATGTTTAGATATTTATTTATGGTTAACATTGATGTACTTGTTTTTTTTTTTAATGGTCAAATTTTCATATTATTTTTCAACCGATTTCTACGTGATATACAAATAAAATCATGAAACCTCTAAACACTTTTGGTACTCTGTTAAAACAGATTGACATGAAACGGTTCCTGTTCGAAGAAATATTCAAGTGTTCATGTTTATCAGACGTACTGACAGCCCTATTTTCCTGGTTTTCGGTTCCGAGCACTAAATTTGTCGTCCCAGCTGACACATACAATGTCCTCGACTCTATTCTGGTGACTGGTTTCCGACGGAGCGTTCTTAGCATCACATCAACTAATACCTCATACTTGACATACATCTTCGTATTTTCCATATAATACCTACTTTAGTAATTGGTTTTAAGTTTTATATACATTTTTTAATATAATAGCCGTGTTATGTTTGCATTTATATAAAGTAATATTTTCATGTTCAAGTTTATAATTGCTTAACATAATATATTGATTAAATTCAATAATACTATCTATTTGGAAGATGTTTTTTTGAGCTATGTGATATGATAAATGTGGTTTTTAATTTGTTTTAAAGAGTTAATGGTAAACATCTTTAGTTAATACGAAATATTATTATAATACTGAAATATTTTACGTCATTGCTTGTATTATTTCTGATTGAATCTATTTTTGAAGTCTAAGTCTCAAGCTGAGTTCCTTGAATATAAAGAAGAAAACAAAGGAGCACAAAAGAATTATATATAAAGAGCTATTTAAATTCTGTTTAAACTGCTTACGTTAAAAATAAGAACTTTAAACTTTAGTAAAATTATTTTCCTTTAATCCATTAAAATTTAGAGTTTAATTTGCGCTTAAGTAATTTTTAATTGTACTAGACATAAAGGCTAAGTGAAACTTCCGTAAAGCTTATTTAATAAGCGACTCCTTTCCGCCGACGAAATAATTTCACCAATTAGACAAACAGCGATACATAAAACAGACGCTAATAGGAATTTGAACATTTTTGACATTGCTGTTAAGGATTTAACCTTTATCATTTCTATACTTCATTTTAACAGGGAAAAAGATACGACAATCCTTATACAAATAAGTCGATTGAACCTCAAAAAGACTTATTTATTTCTTATTGTCAGTTAAAATTCAACCCGGACAAAGAGACACGTATGTATTTTTTTTATTTTTTTTGTATAAATTAATAAGTAATCATCATTACAACTAATCAATGACTATTAAATATGGTCTCATTGGTTTTAAGATTTTTACTATTAATAGACTAATTGATAAGCTGCCATCTCATGTCCACTAAACTGTTAAATAGTTATATTGAGATAGAAGTTACATATTACCCAAGATTATTTATATACATTTTGGTTGGCAGCAAGCTTTTATTTAAAGTTTAATAAAGTCTTATTTAAGATGTCACAGAATAGTTTATGTAATCAGTACTCTATTGGAGATTGTCAAATGTAATATGGATGATTAATCTTTAATTATAACAGCTTCCACTCCATCGTTTAAAACAAAATGAACTTACATCAATCACGATACGCACGCAAGCAGCTATTTAATGAGATTATTTCCTAATACCCAAAGACAATTTCCCGACTAAATATGCCCTGAAGCGGAGGCGCGGATTGATCAGTCGATTATGACATTAAACAACTTTAGAAAGTTAAATTATAAATAAACAAGAAAAATACATATTTTTAATTACGAAAATTCATACACAATTAAGCAAATAACTAATTACGTCGTTTACTTAGAGTAAATAAATATATAATAAATAAACTTCATAAAATAATACATACACTAGTAGCTATAATGAGCTACTAGTAAAAAACTTCGGCAGACTAAAAGTAGTTTGACTAGTCAAAAAAATAATAATGTTTCTAAATAAATAAATAAAATGACAAAAAGATTTTTTAAGGGTAATTTGTGTTATTTCCACAAACTACTTAGCTTAGTATTAAAATGAAAGCCACTTAGATCTGCTTTGTAAACAAAAATGTTGTGTTTTTCTTAAACATATATGGAAAACCTCTGATATTAAAGGACTCTCCAAAGACTAAGTAGTATAGTTTTGTTACCTGTAAGTGGGTTACTATGTTAACTAAACTGTTAGTGTTCGTTTTTGCTGCTGGTAGATATCTGTTGCTGGAGATCATTTACGTACCACCGCAGCCTAACCTATTGCGGCCGACAAATAGTACTGTGGAATTATTACTGTGTTCCGGTTCGAATGGTGCTATAGCTAGTGAAATTACTGTAGTAAGGAGACTTAACATCTTATGTCTCAAAGCGCAGGCGGAATGTGGTGCGGTGTGTGCCATCTTTACCAGCGGCACGTTGTTATGGGCGAGCCTATCACTTACCATCAGGTAAATGCCTTGCTCATCTCGCCGTTACCGCATAAAAACAAAGTCTTTAAACCAGAGAAGCTTTTCAAAAAGAGAGAAATTGTTTTAATTTTTTTATTTAACGACTCATTATATTTTTAATCTGTTTGTAAAGTAATCATATCTGATATATTCTATGCAGAAGCAGGGGGGCTCCAAACGATTATTTAATGGGAATCCGACGCGATTCTCGACCTCCGGTATTCGTGTAATTTTGGCAATTACGTAGGCACCGGTACGGATAACGGTCGCAGATGGAAACATAAGCAATATTTATAGAATTTTCAAAGATTAAATTTTGTGTTTTTTTGCCACGGTAGTTTTGTTCATTTCCTTTTTTACCTTATCTTCTTTCTAATAATACATTAAGGAAAAAAAAATAATTTTTCTAAGGACATTAAAAGAGTAAAGGAGTGGAAGATTTGGCATTGTTAGAGTTCATAGGGAGAAGTAATTTATTTATTCACAATTACTGTTTTATTTACAATAAATAAAAAATATATACGGTTTATGAATTTTTAACTAGATAGTAATTAAAAGTAAAAAACGTTTCTAAATATATTAGTAAAAAAGGAATGTATGACACTTATATTATAATATATAAACTTAATTATTAATGGATGTTAGGTGTTTATACAAATTTACTGCACAGTAGTGTAGTTTTGTAAATTTGACAAATTTGCGCTTAGAAGGCAT
Source organism: Pachliopta kotzebuea (assembly GCA_018246255.1). NCBI lineage: Eukaryota > Metazoa > Arthropoda > Insecta > Lepidoptera > Papilionidae > Pachliopta > Pachliopta kotzebuea. The sequence continues at coordinate 38,271 of DWLS01000039.1, read as the reverse complement.
TTCTTAATAAACACCTGTGCTTTCTATCTAAAATTAACAGAAACTAACAAATTTTGTTACAATTTGGTAAAGATAGGAATATCTTGTATATATTGGTTCTATCTCCACTTAAGTTAAAGAGCATATTCTAGAGTATTTATGATGTTTGTCTTTTACTTTGTTCATCTCAGATTTATTGTGACTTTCTAAAATTTATTATATTTCTAGTCATAGTTTTTTGAGATGTCACCAGTTTTGTTTTATTTTTGTAATGTTTGTTCACGTCTGGCAATTATACGTAGGAGATGGTAAAATAAATATGTGTCTAGGACAGTCTTTTTCAAGTTCAGAGGAAAATCGCTTTGAAAAATTTCTTTTAGGGACCGGAACAGTTTCATTAATAAGATTTAATTCTGTTATCTATGTATGTGTAACTTAGTCAATGCTTGGATTACATTCATAATGCATTCCCCTTAGAGCTAACAATAATTTAATCTTCGTCTTGTAAACACAGAATCTTGGCTGAGTTTCAAGTTTGTAGGACTTACAATCCGGCCAAGTTTGTCGTTCATGTGTTTCAGTCACGAAAACATTAACACTGTGTCTCAACACATGTCTAACATACAGATTATGATACATGTAAATTGAAATATTGAAATTCCATTTTCATTAAAATACTAAAGTACGTGAATATATATAATTGTACATAAATATGCATAAGTTTATTATAATGGGGACGTCTTTATTTTTAGCTATCATGCAAATAGGAGAAAATGACTTTGAAAACTCCGCCGTTCATAAACTGCTTTAAGAATATACAATAAATAAATAATTAAATACAAATATATATTATTTCTTTAGTTGTAAATAAAATAATACAAAAGTAAGAGAGAAATACGAAGGAGTTGAGTAAGAGAAGGTTATTGTTTTATTTGTCAAATTCATAGCTTAATCTGAAGGATACAGCTATAAGCCAGAACTAGTTTCATTTATTTAACTGGGTTTTAAATATAATATACCGGTCTGTATATGTATAACAAATTTTTAATTTGCTATCAATTTTCAGTCCCTCGCTTCTAAACCCTTAGGGTGGATCCATCGATTATTGTAATCACATTATCCACCCATGTCGCCGAAGCACCCAGGCTGGCCTTATCAATCTTGGGTAAGTAAAGTTTGAGACGTTGTATTAATACGTTAATATTTTTTTGTTTTGGGTAGAGTAGTAACATCTTATAAATTCTCTACTTTGCTATATAATTTTTTGTCTTTATTCGGCTTTGCTCATTTCTTCAAATCTCTTTTACGATTGGCTTATCCCGGATATTACCTGAATCTTATAATGTGCGGGCGAATGTTCATTTCATTTCAGCCTATTAATGTCCTCTGATGGACATAAGCCCAAGATTAGTTGTCTCATTCTCCACATGCGGGTAGATCTCCGTTTATATAGATTACAAAAAAAGCTATTGGTATATGTTTGACATGTTCAATCTTCAGTCTTTTTATAGTCTAAGAAGGAAAAGATCGTAAAACATTTTTCAATACATTTTTCAACAGCAAAAGCTTTCGTGTATATGTGTAACTACCAACCCGTTTTGACCAGTAAAGTAGATAAATAGCATTGATATTGTCCTTGTCAGGGAAGTTCCAACTCTTAGCAGAGAGAACCAACTCCGCCTCTCAGCAGAGAGAACATGTCTGTTTTTAATTAGCATGGGGTCTCTCTCTCACTTTTGGTTATCACTATCCTATACGATGGTGGAGATAGCTTTCCTTATCTTTTTCCTTCCCTCGCTCTGTACTCGACATTGCCATCAGTTACAAGTAACGCCGAGGCGTTCTCGCCTATCTCTTGACACTACATTTTTTACCTCATTTTGGGTCTTCGACAGTGGAAGGAGAGCTGCAGTGCTAAGTTGCTAACGCTGGCAAACATCTTTTATTATTCAATTATTCTCCTTAATTGAAAATAAACTGAAAACATTAGGTACAATTGCAAAAGTAATCATACTGACAGGTAAGCATATATGAAAGATTTTAGTTTACTTCTGTATATTTTAACACGGTGCCGTTTAATCTATTTTCAATAGCTTTCCGAATGACTCCCCTCTAAGTCAGAAGACTACGTCTAAATTGATCTCTATCGATTGCCATTAATGCCTGTAATTACTTCCCTCACCAACTTCAGCTGTTAATCTTGCTTAGGATTATGCCCTCACTCTTGCCGACTTTAGTTAAAAATTATAGCCTCTGTACACACAGGTGCAAATGCTCTTTTGTTTGGGGAAAGAGAAACTTTGAAAATGTGTAATAAAAAATTAATATCTACTAACAGATAAATGGGAATGAAATTTAATACATATTATAAATAATAGTTTCTGAAACTAATGAAAGAAAATATTTAATAGCCCCTTTAACTTAAAAAACAGGTGTTCATTCAAAAAGTATTTTTAAAAGTTTTTATGTCAGTATTACATAAAATTCCATTCATAAAGATTTTAAATAAGGCAGAGCTTATTAAAAAGCTAAAACATAAACTTGATATTTAATATTCAAAATCAGGCGGCTCTGTAAAAAGTTTCACATGTTCGTCAGACTATGACTTCTTATTTTCAATTAAAGTTTTGCAGTTAATCCAAGTAATAATATTGACTATTAAGTTGAAGTTTAATTATTATCAGTGTTTCAAACATATAAAAGGGAAAATTATTGAGTAAGAGGTGTTTTTAGAATATTTCGGTTGGCATAAACATTGTACGCCCTCATCGATATTAATTGCTTGCCAAGCAATTTTAATAAATTTCCGATATAAATGAGATTAGCTAGAAAATGAGCAAGTTCTTGTTTGTTTCGTCATTTTTACTGATTTTTCATATTTGTTGTGGGTACATGTATTTTATATATTAGTGTGTCGGTGGAAGTTGTTGTCAACGAGCTACGTGTTTCATTGCAATCACAACAAAATTTTATTATAATTTATTGGTATTTAATATAAGCATATAGGTCGTTCCTGTATTCTTATAGTAGTTTTTGTGGTGAATTTATGCTATACTAGTTACTTGTAAAGTCTTCAGGTAGATTATTTTTGTAAGTTACATATTGTATTGTTTCTGGAGGTTATTTTTGCCACTTACTTTGGTAATGTATGCGGATTTTCAGTGGAAACCAAAGGGGTATGTAGTGTTCTTTTCCATCCTATTCTCAAAAATGTGTATAACTTCAGAAAGACTTATTAATGACAATTACATTTTTTTTTTCTCGAACTATTGGAACAAAAATTATAATTTTGTTTACAATCTAAATACCAAGGACAATAGTAGCGCATATCATTAAAAAATATTGGATATTCGACTTTAATAAAACTATATGGATAATTTTAAGTATACCGTAACATGTTTATCTGATGAACTTCAAGAACTGAGTCAGATTACGACGACCATAAGACTCCTGAATGACAGTTTCAACTAAGAGGTACCCGTTCTGCAAAACGAGTTCTCATCGAATTTATGTGCAAAGAATATAACCGACAGCTATGAATAAAACAAATTACGTCTTGACTTTCAGACATTTGCATTTTCCCTCAAAGCAAATAATTCAAAACATTAGAATCGTTTCCCTATCCGCAGACGTTAGGTTTCATATTTGCAGCAAATTTTCATCGTAACATCTTCCCAACTTATTATTCGTTCGGAACAGAGGGTGATTCAAACACACCACTTAGACACCAAACAAGGGGATATTAAGTGTGAGTTAAAATTTAAATTGATTCCACCCTCCCTCAGGAGAAAATTCAAATAGTGAGCGGTGTGATCTCGAGCGGGTAACACTGTGTTTGTGGGATTCTTTTTCTGCAAATTGGACGCCTCAGGGCGTTTAGTCACTAAAAGAACGGGGAATTGGACGCAAGTATACATATATACTGCGCACATCTATAAACATTCACAATGATTATACGCTTCATTTGCGGGGGAAGGGCCCACATGCCCTACGTAGTACGTAGAAGCAAGTTACCTAGAAATATTTTCCTTAAAAAAACATCAGAACGATTCCCAGAAAGTTGTTTGATTTGTTTGTCTTAATCGCAGTCGTGTTTTTGACTAATTAGAAACGACGAATTAAAGTCGGATATTTCTTTTGTTTACCGTTGTGTACAGGAAATTCGACGGAGCCGGATGAGCTGTAATATCATGCAAATTACTACGAATTTAAGTATGAAAGTCATTTTATTTTTTTCCCTTTCGTTTACGTTTCGGGACGCGCCGTAAAAGCTTTCGCATTCCTCTTCGCTTACGAAGTTTATACAAGGCGTGACTATTCCTGAAGCACCCTGCCTAATTGACTAACTTTTTATATCGATCACTTCAATTAAAATTATTGGCTAGAATATTATAATGATTTTATAACTACTCAAAGAAAATAATGCGCATCGTATAGCTTAAGAATGTAATTTAACTTGTATAATTAATTTCTCTTATTACTGTATGTAAAGATAATTACCATTTTCTCTTAAATCTAAAAAAAACTTACAAACTAACCATTTGGAGCGAATTTCTTATAAATTTCTTTCTTGATCTTTTTTGTTTATATGAATTTAGAACACGTGTATGCTATGAAGCTAAGACGGCATCGCATCAAATTTCCAAATTCAATCTTAAATATTCAATTTGCATCGTAATTCGACGGAAACTTTATGGGGAAACGAATCTTTATTACATTTTAACGCAATTTGTTCCGAATTTTCACCTACCTTCATATTGACCGACAGAGGGTGGTGATCTAAAGACCAACCTTTAAAAAGTTGAGAGTTTTGCATTACGTAAATATTTTAATTTTGGGCCCGTTTCCATGATGCGCAAGTTAACCTAATTCAATATTCGGTAGCGACCGCAAAGAAATGTTTAACTGAAATTTTAAGTGAATGATTTATTATACTTTCTATAATATATAAATTGCTATACTATCACTACAGATATTCATCAATTTTGTTTTGATTTCATTGTTTAGAAAATGCTTTCAAAAAAATTTAATGTTTGGTGTTCAAGAAAGGTGAAAAGGCAAACAAGAAGAAATACATTTCGTTTATATTTGTTGTATATTATGTTCGTTAAGTAAAGTAGATATATAAGTAATTTTTATTTGATTTTTAACAAATTTTATTTGATCTTTTATGAAACTGTGATTATAATGAACTTTTTACTAATTAATAGTTGTCATTCAAATATTGTTAAAAGAATACAAAAATATGACAATCAAGAACAATTTTAAATATAGTAGATTCCATTTTACCTTTTTTTTTCATTTTAGGAAGTAAGCAAACGAGCGAAAAGGTCACGTGATGGAAAGCGGACAGTGGCAAGACCCAAGGGCTCAAGGCTGCATTGCAGACCTTAAAAAAAGATGTAGTGAGCTCGTGTCATGTTTTACATTAATTGAATATTGTAGATATATACATTTCAAATAGCAATATGCAAACATTACTGTGTTGCGGTTTGAAGGGTGCTGAATGCTAGTGAAATTACTGGAGTTACGAGATTTAATATATTGTATGAAGGCGACGAGCGCAATGTAATGCAGTGTAAACCCTCTTAACCGCATTGCTCGTTTTTTCGAAAATAAAAAAAAATTACTAGAAAATCTAAATATTAATTAATAAAATCTTACAATAAATATAAATTAATGAATAAGTTATCACAAAGTTATGTATTTCATTACTATTGTATTTAACTTCAGTGTTACAATCGTATTGCTATTGACTGCCTTAGCATTAAATGAATTTTTACAGAATAACTATCATAGAATAACTATTTAAACTCAATACTGAAGATTGAAGTTACAATAGCTCAATCTGTTATATACATTAAACGTCACTAAGTTTGGGCTATCAGAGATAGAACATCGTGGGGAAACCTTTATGTTCTAATAGGTTAACGGTTTTCTCTCAAACCAAGCTGCAATTGGTCACATAAACCCTTGAATTTGTTCTCGTGAAAAGTCTGAATTGTGCAATATTTATAACAATATTAAAAAGTTTGTGTATTTTAAAATTAATTTAAGTATTGCACAAAGGCATTAAAGTATTTGTAACAGATAATTATTGTGAACGTTTTATAAAGATTGAACTGCCTTTTGCCGTTAACATTATTAAAATGAAAATTAAACATCAACTCCGAGCATAAATGTAAAAAAGTGAAGGCATAATCTGCAATGAAATGTGTATCCACTTTTGCAAGGTTCGACGGCTCTCGATGGAATTACCTCCGTTTTACGTTACGAGAAACTTTCCTCTTAAAGTCTAAGCCTTTTTCGCGGGCCCTCTTTTAGATGAACACTTTATTAATTAATTACCCCCTTACAGACTGTTAATTACAAGCTTCATGAGGGAGTAAATTATAAAATTATTTAGTAACGGGGACGATTTGTTATGTACTTGAACTTTTGCTAATTTTATTTAAATGTCTGCCGTTTGATTTTAATCCTGCGAAGAGGCGCTGAGTCGAAACTTTCCTTTTTAGATAAAAGGCAGGCAAAAAAAACAACCAACATATTATGTTAGTTTTAAACAGTGTCTATTTCTGCAACTGAGCGATATGGTTATAACGTTGGATACAGTTATTTTTATGGATTTGGAAGACTCTTTAAAAACTTAATTTGACGGGGTTGAAGATAAACATGGTTTCTTTTATTGTCAGGTCTAATATAAACCCGTAAATAATGAAGAGGTGTCAAAAATATTCTGGCTCTTGTATTTTGCCATTCAGAAAACAGCATACATAGCTGTAAGGACGGCAGAAATACTATATGAAGGTAGGAGGTAGACAGACAGGTTTGAAAATATTCTACCATTAACCAAAATTTTCGACTTGACCTCGGTATCAAATCTATGATGTCAGTATTACATGGTTATTTTACTCTCGTATATTTCGTTTAAAAAGACAATTCCGTTATTAAGAGATGAGTCTTACAGATGTAACTAAACTTTAATAAGTGCTTCTAAATAATTTTTCTGAATTTAGATAACAGGCAGTGTTAACTAAAAGTCTAGTGTCTTGTATAATTAATAGTCGTAATAATTTAGGGTATAAAGTAAATATTAATTTGGAATTTCTTGATACTATAAAGTATGTTTTTGTTGTACTATCTGTAACTAATCTGATCGAAAGTCTTTAGTAGGAGCACAATGAAATATTATTTCTAATGAATCTAGCCAACATCAATCAAATTGATTGTAATCAATCAACGGAAAACGAATGGGCATCGCAAATAGACACGAATATGAACTATTCCACAGTATACTATGTATTTACACAGTGTACAATTTCGTTTTATTAATAGTAAATGTTCAAATGTGCAGTCCGTTTTATAAAGGTGATAAAGTTAACTTCGGACGCTATGTGCGGGTCCGAACACGCTCCGACGGGGCCAAATGGATTGCTTGTCACGAATGAAAGTACACGCCAATTTTCATCTGCACCAATGACCACAGAGTTAAAACAAACAGACAAAGTGTACGTAAAAAGTGCACAAAAAAGCCGTGCATTTTAATACGTATTTCTTTTATTTTACGAAACAACGAAATGAACGTTTATATGATTGTAAACGTCTGCTCATAACAACGTGGAGCTGGTTAAGATGGTAAACACAACACCACATTGCACTCTTCGCCTTGAGATATAAAATCTTGTTACTCCAGTAACACCCATCAATACGGAATACAATTATGTTGATACATTACTGTTTGTCGGTTCCAATAGGAGCTGTGGTCATACCTAGACTGTCTCCAGCAATAGAGACCTCCCATCATTGAAGTTATGCTCGCTCTTTGATACATGTTAAGGCTTCTTTCCGTAATAATTTAACTGACTACAGCTACTGTTTGAACAAGATAAATAATTCGAAACTTCTTTATCAAATTTACATAAGATTAACAATTCAAGATGGACCTGTACAAATCAAAAGATAGTTTGAATTCCGAGGGAGAGAAAACAAGAAAGTGTGTTTCTCCATTTACTTTCCAGTTTTTATTTGTTCTCGGTTCAACTTTTATAATAACGAGTAATATTAAAACTGTACTAATAATATTTAAGTCCGTGGTGTAAGGATTGAGATTCCATTACTACAACAAAATTCCTCTTCACAACATCGTGTAGTCATAGGCTGTTAATTTTTTTTTGCAGGACACAGGCTTTGCAAGACGAAGATTAATAGTTTCCCGCCATACAAATATCCGTCTTTTACACATATACTACAATGTACTACGTCATCTTTATATTTTTTTCAACTGACGTTTACTTTTAACCATAATATCTATCTTTACGCAATTATTGGTATTGTCGTAATAGAAATCAGCCTGCAAATAATAATAGATTTTTTATGAAAAAGAATAGTTTTTAGCATTGCAATAATTTTTTATGTACACTTTACAAGTATTTTAAAGTTCCTTTTCGTAAACAAAATAAGTTTAATTTTAAAAGCATTATTGATCTGTATTACTTGTATAAAAATATTTTTACAAAATATCCATAAAACACCGCTTTTATTGTGACGCGACGAACAGGATGTTAGCCTTATGGTAAGCGGTACGCCCTATCCATTACTATTAAGCACCGCCCACGAGCCCTGTTGCTGTTGGTTCCTATTAGGAATGAAGAAGACCAGAGACTGGACATTGTAATTAATAGTACCAATCTTTGTTCTTAAGGCGTGGTCGATCGAGTTTAAAACAGGGGAACTTTATGCATACTTTGTGAAAATAAGTGTCGTCATTCCATAATAATGATTACGATATTTGCTTAGTCCTTAATGATGTCTTTTCTTTATCTGAATATATTTTCTAATAACATTTTCTGTCATAAATAATTATGTGGCGAAAGTTAAACTTTACGAAAGCACATAAAAACTTCTGAATTTTATTGCAACCTCAAATCCATCGTAAGTTAAACCAAATAATACAAAACTTCCGTCTTTGACTTCCATTGATTTAAACTTTTCCTAATCCCCTTTTCGAACTTTGTTAATGTTACAATGAAAGTTTTTTAATGTCTTTATTCGGAATTTGAATAAAGGAATTTTAGACAAATTATTCAATTAGGTAATAAAAACTCAAATGGTGTTTTATATTTAAGGAGAACTAATGATAGTTATGAGACATATCATTCCAAAATATCTTTAATCTTAATCATCAAAATTTTGTTTATATTGATACTTTATTAGATAAATAGACATATTGTAGAATGCATAATAAATATAATAAAAAAAAATTCGTATGTGTTCAAATTTAGTAGTATGATAAACAAATGGTAAGGATTTAGTTCGACTTATGGCAATATCATATTTCGAACCTGCTGTGGTTGCTGCACCCGCCAACTCATGACGGCGGTACTCTCCCTCCTCTCGCATGTATATAGAGTGCTTAAGGTATGAGATGCGCGCGTCTGTTATCGGGAAGCCTCCAGGAGGTTTTGACCCTCCCCTCAGTAACGGTTTGATTGCCGGGGAGTAGACACGCGAGGGCGGCCGCCGGGCATTCCGCCCACCACACCGTCTTCGGCACTCTGACGATGTTTTCCAATCAACTGTTTCTAGTTACATACCGTGCTGTGAGTAATTGACTTGAAGTGATTGTATTTGTTTGTCGCTAGTAAAGGATTTTTATACAGGTAAGTTGTCCACTAGATATTAATTTTGAATGTCAAAAAAAATCCTAAAATATTTACCGCAAAACATCTGAAATAATTTTTATATTAAAAGATAAACTTGCAATCAAAGTCGTTAATGTATAAGTCAAAAAAACTTCACTTATAGGCAGTTGTCCAGTATGGTTCACGTATATTACTTGACGACAAATACCTTAGAAATATAAATTTAAGTAAACTAAATCTTTTTTTGAATACCGAAAAACTCCTTTCAATACTTTTAGTGACATGAACCTTCAGTAAAGATAGAATAAATTCAAATCTATTGTTATAATTTGTTATAACAATTAATATTATTAACATTATAAAAAAATACATGCTATCTTTACCGCTGTGTATCAACACTTTTATTTTTTAAATAGAGGTAAATTACTCCGACGCGTTTGTAATAAACAACAATAAAGTCATACAATAGACTTAAGATACAGAGCTATTCAATTCTATTGTAATCTTTAGAAGATCTTTGTAAACTGTAACAATGTGACAAAATAAAAATAGAAGAAAGATCAAAGATATGCAAACATGAGCCGTATTATTATGACGGTAAAAGAAGTTAAAAAAAGCTTTATCTTAGTAATATTCTTGGCGAGCGACACAATGTAGCGACGATAAAACAGATACCTGTAAACGATACAAAGGATTTTAACAAAAAGCATTATCGCGCATAAACTCATGTGTCCTATTTTTACACATACTCTTAAAAAGGTTTAGCATTAATATAACGATTTCTTCAAATTCTGATTTCAATAAAAAAACGTACACGAAACCGCCGCGAAACTCGTTCACAATATATTCAAATGAAAGATTTAAGTTTCCAAAATCATTACGTTATTAGAATTTTGATTTTCTTAATGTTTGTGTTCAAAATTTTAGGTTAGAAGAAACGTAATCGTTTTGGGAATATATTTTAAGTATTCTTATATTATATCAGACGTTGCTGTTAGTATTATTGATAATTATTTAAGTGTCTGTTTAATGCTAATATTTAAATCAAATTTGTGTTGGTTGTCTCTAATTATATATGTTAATTCATATACATAAATATTAAGAAAAAGTAGTGAGATTATATGACTTACTATAATGTGTAAGAAAGATTCATTAAAGTTTCTTTTCGCAGTTCAAGCTAATGTTTTTCTTTTTAACAAAATATAGCAACACCAGCGTAGCTCCTTGATCTATTTTCCTTATCAAATCATATCTTCATCAGATCTGACTTGTTATTGCAATAATATCTAAATAAATGATGATATTTGTCAATTATATAGTAAAGGAATAAGTATATATAGAATTTTTACTAAACAGTATTATTTAATTTTTTTAATCAACCTCTAAACTTTATAAACCATTCTTAGAATTTATATTTATACCGCTGTCGTATTCAAAGAGTGTATCTATTACGAAATTGCGGTTTGACAAATTGCCAAACATCATTGTAAGCAGTGAACTTAATGGATGTACTTAAGTTGAAATATGTTCCACTGTAGGTTTTCCTTTACTTCAACTTGTATTTCAGTGCACTTGGTTCTCGATTTCATTTCAACGTTTTTGAGGTAGCTTTGATATATATTAATATAATTCCCGAAGTTATAATGCATTACCTATACTATTGAATAATATTAAGGTATGTTGCAGTGTCTTACAAACATTATGTTAGTCATATATCATTACAAATATTGAGTAACATATTAATATAAGAAATAATGAAAACCTCTTATTTCTAGTTTCTTCTAAAGATCGCCTTCTTAATTTTGTGGTCTGGCGTGGAGTGAAGATTTTTTGAGGGAGACTAGTGATGGGATTCGAGTGATTTTTTTTCACTCGAGTTATTCGGTACTAGTAACTTTCTCACTCGAGTGAAGATAAAACGCGAGTGATTTTTATTGACTCGAGTCACTCGGAATATAAAACTTGAATGACCAAAATTTTAAAACAAATAAAACAATATTAATTTTACATAGAAAATGAAAATTAATTTTCGCATTAATGTAAAAGCTACTCAAAAAAATCTAAACAAAATGTAAAAAACAGAACTTTCCTTCAAGCTAAACCTGTCATACATAATCAAGAATTTTTTTCTATCAACTATCAGTCGAATTGAAATATTATAATTTACTAATAAGTTCTAATCCAATTTAATTTATTCTAACAAGGAATTTTCATGAAATCCAAATATGAACACTTTTATTATGTTCTCACACAATTTAGGTAACAATAAACATGCTTTAAAATTAACTTAAATAAACTTAACAGAAAAACAGAAATAATCTATTTATAATGACATAACAAATTTAACTGAAATTTCTGTAAGAATTACTTAAAAAAATAATTTGATAATTTTTTTTCCCTTCCAAACGGTTTCTTCTTTGATTACATATCAACGCAGCTTTAGAAAAGAGTTCTGAAGGAACAGATGTCGGTGGTATGCATAAATATTTCATAGCTACTTTATACAGCACTGGCATAATCAGATTTCTTTTCTCCTAGTAAGCAATAGGATCATTTCTATCTAAGTATTCTTCGTCATTTTATTGTTTCACCATGATAATAGCCGAGGCTAATAATGATGTTTGATTTGTCCTACGTTCCGAAAGTTTTGCATCAAATTGTTCCCATAAATCTTTCTCGTTTCAAAGAGTACTTACAGCGGGTAAACTTGTAACAACTTGAATATCTCACTCGACTGGGTATAAACCACTCGAGTGATACGAGTAAAATAAAAACTACTCGAGTCACTCGAGTGAAAAGCAACTCGAATCGCATCACTAAGAGAGACCTATGTCCAGCAGAAGGCTGGTTATGATGATAAAAGATCCTAACAACGACTGGTCTTGTGCCATATGCAGAGTCGTTTCACCAGGGAAGAGAAGGAGAGAATTGCTATATTCACATGCGCATTGCTATTTCAATATCCCTAATTTTTAATGTATAATCTTTGTTCAGCAATTTAAATATATACAATATAAATTTCTGGTCACGAAACTAGCGAGTTAGTAATATTTCAACAGATTTGTTCAGTGTTGACCCGTAGCTTTAATTACGTTATTCTTGACAATTTGTGTTAATTACAATGTAAATATGAACCCTAATTGCTTACGTGCATGCTTATATGTTATATATAAATACTTATTACCTGCCAAATGTGGACGCTTGACTGCAATACAGGTATTGTCCGAATATTTACATGACGAAGGTTTATGTATGATATAACATTAATCTCATATTTAGATAGATACTTAAAATTAATGATGGTATGCAAAAATTCGTTACAACGATTAAAAGAAATTAGTGATAAATAAATACACTAGATTGTTGAGTGCCCCCATCAATAACAATACGACTTTGGTAGGAATATTTACACCGCAGCACACTTAGATCCGTGAAGTAAAACAATAGACCTCGTCTCCTAGTAACGTCAGTAGTAAATATTGTGTCCTTTGAACAAGAACAAAATTTTTGCCTATATATTTAAAACTCATAAATATGCGATGCCAGTAAAAATAAGATTGTTAAAAACTACAATAACGATATTAGTACTTAATAAATCTGGAATTTGTTTCTTTTTAACATTTTTATATAGATCAAAAAACAAAATTATTATCTAATTACAACTTGGAAACCAGTACAGTGGCCGAGGTTATATTTTAGCTGAAATTATTATACATTCAAGCTGGTTTCCAATTAGGCACTAAACTAGTACTAGATTTACTAAATTTTTTCCTTAAAAGTGTTTGAACTTGTAATAATGAATGTATGTTTTATTTGGCTGTTATTAAATTAGGCTTTAAAGTAAGTTAGAAATATTAAGGTTATATTGATGGATGTTGCTATAAATAATAGGAAATATAGATCTATGGAGCAAATTGTGACATCACGTTATTTCTACCGGTGATACAACGCACATTTCGATTTCACACCAACAGCCGAGGGCGACGCTAAAACCTACGGATTTTCATATTCATCGTTGGCAGAGCGTGCCAGTAAATTATCAGCTCGGTTTTCCTATTCTCCCCGTGGAGGAGGGATCGCGTGCGCGCCGCGCCCGTGTCTGCTCCACTCCGCCCGACGCACGCGATACAAAAATTTCCCAATATACTTCGCAGATTACGTTGCAACAATTACTCTCACGGTTACCACACGAAATCTATTTAAGGCTTCAAAAAAATAACCCGCACTTTGTTTATTTTGATACGATTCCGCTTGCCTTAGGTATTGAGCAAAATGCAAAAGTATTGCAATGACCCAACTCTAAACATCTTTCTAAATAGGAGCTGCAGTGATTCCTGCCTAGACAAGCTCTAGAAACGCAGATCTTCCACCAGCAACATTACCACATTTGTTAAACTTATATGTATTGTATCTACGTATTAATAAAGTAAGACCATTTTTTTTTGTTTCAAAGGTCGTTTGCACATACTTTTTATACAGTCTTACGAACATTATGTAATAAATAATTGAATCTTAAGTACCTATTTTCTTTTGTAAATTAGTTTTTTCCTTCAGGAGAGTAATTTTTGTATGAAAGTGCTATTTATGTTATAAATTTATAAATTAAATGTACGTATCCCTTTTCACCTTTATAAAGATAGTAGAAAATCTGAATTGAGTGTGAAGCAGTTTCATTTGGAGATACCTTCAGAAATCAATCCGAATTTTGTTACACCGGATGAGGTTCGGGAAAATTTTGCGAACATGTCCTTCCGTAATGAACCTGTGAGGGAGAATTGAATGATGTGTTAATTTGTTTTGTCATGCGATGAGCGTTTAGATCGAGGGGATCACACAAAAGCCCTTACAGACCAACAACTTGGAAACATAATTATATACAAATGATTAAGCTGCTAATTCTTTTTATAACTTTCATAAACTTGTTTCGATTACACCTCATCAGCGTTTATTGTAGGAGTTTTGACATTACAAACGATAATACATGCGTTAGTGAGTTTAATGTTTGCATACGCCTTTAACAGCAAACGATAATTTATAACATACAAAATGCATTTAGTAAGGTCAAGGCGCCGCCAACTAAATGCATTGGCGGCAATTTGATTATCGCGAGCGCTCCGCTCCTGCAAATTGTCCAAGCGAGCGTCTATTCAACTTTCCCTTCACTGAATAGGGTCCAAACTTGAGCGGGACGAATTACAGAAGTTAATTGGCCCCGGGGCTGTGGTCGATTGTTTGTAATTCTTACATTAAGATTGACACTTTTGTCCACGTGACGAAGAACAACGCATTGATTTTTGAACTCATTACTTTCTAATATTTATCGTTTTATCAAGAGACAAAGTTATCATTAATTGTGGCATAAAAAATGTATTAATGATGTAGCAAAAAAGTATACCTGCCAAAGCCTTCATTGTAGTCTTGTCACACCCTTGTCCTAAGCTCACTAAAAGGAGGGTGCGATAGTAGCCTCGAGCTGATGAAGCTGTAGAAGCCCTAGGCTAAGCATTCAAATTACTAAAGGAAGCACAAACAAATGTAGGTGTATGTAATCAGAGAAATAATTGCAAGTTGCTGTTGAAAAAAATGGTAATGTTTTATAAACTGCTAATAGATTTTTTTTAAAAGTTATTTTTGGGGCTTTTAACTTATGAAAGTTATACTAGCCCTAGCTAGATTCATTTTAAGCACAAAAATAATTTAAACCAATTAGTTTTTTTTTTAAGTTGCTGGAATTATACATTATGAAGATATTAAACATGAAGTATATAGATTTTTACACTGCTTCTACAAAAATAGATATGTGACCCATATATTATTTACTGCATAAAATTTTAGACTTACTTTTCGAGATTTATGACTTGACTTTTGCTTGATACGATTTTTGTGTATGACTTTTTGCCTAATTTATTAACTAGGATTTGTTCTAAGTCTAGGCTCGTATGTTTTTTACATACATGTTTAATTTTAAATAAAATGAACAAGTAAAGTAAAAAGGAAGTAGGGAGTGATGGTGGTCAAGAAAAAATAGTTTTTAGTAGATCTTGAGTAACACTTTTTAAGTTCTACGATTCGTTTTCTTCTCTTGAAGAAAATTATCAATGCAAAGTACCTGCAGCCCGCGACAGTATTAAGCGCTGCAGGGAAGGTAAAAATTATGATTGTATAGAGTACTTTCGAGGGACCGTCGCCGAGGGTCTTTTGAATAATCAATTCGTCACGAGTCGCGGCAAAAATATTATGTCTTGCAGGCCACAATGTCCGCTTGCAATGAATTACTTAAACATTTAACAAACCATAATGCACTTTTCAGAATCCGATGCGACAATGGACAATGATTACATTATAGATATTGTAAAGTTTTAACATTAACGATGTCCGAAAACGACTATTGTTCTCATGGTACTAGTAACAATCGTTAGTTGTGCTTTATAACCTGTAGTCTTTCATTCCATTTTGATCCTTATTAATATACGGAGTAAGATACAAGATACAATTTAAAGTATTGTATAGTAAATTTTTAAATTTGTCGCCTACGTATGGGGTTTAGGGTGTGATTTATATACGTCTTTTGTTTTTCGGTGTTTAGCTAACATCCTTTATCAATGGCGGAGATGGTGACAGTCGTTATTTTCCGTATTGTACCACTCGCATTGTCGTATAAATGACATCGTTAGGACGTTGGCGGGTGGTCGGGTACATTGAAATTCTATTAACGTAATAAATCTCATACTTGGTAGCATTACAAGAATCTATCAATGTAATTGTGTCAAACCTGAGCTGACGTATTTTGTTAAAGAGATATTTAAAATTTTAACCGAACAGATAACGGAATCATAAATTATAGTTTCGTAGTAAAAAGTACGTGTCTGCTTTTTTATTGGAAATATCTAAGTTCTCTTTATTGTGTACATTTTTCGTCCACGTTATAATTCAACGGAAAAAACCTCATTCATAGGCAGACAATCATTTTTTGTCCCAAAATTACGTGTCATCCGCTGATATATTGCGTTAAAGGCGACAAAGAATACCCCGGTCCGCTTGTCAAAATAATACGACGTCGTACGTGTAACGTGAATTCAAGTCACCCACACAAACATAAAAACTTCACGTGGACCTACAATAAGAATTTCGTTTGTAAAAAAAACAAAAATCTATGTTAAGTATATAAAGATTGTATCTAAGATGTAGCTTTTTACTTGTACATAAACAAATCTTAAAACAACAAGATTAAACATTAATATGCTTCGTTAATGTACTGTTTGATATGTCACAAAATCATCATAAAAGATTTATCTATAACAACACGTCTTTACAAATATTATAACAGAATTCCCTTAATACGGTATGGAAGACAAAGAAGTAATAAATTAAAAAATATATAGTTTAAATACTAAGAATATTTTACACAGTCTCTACGAAGTTGTTTAGTGTGCTAGGAAAGATATCAAGAAAACAATCAAGATGATGCTATATTTAATATAACTACTTTTGATAAAAAAAATTCGGTATCATTACACCTTACCATAAAAGTAAATTTTATCAAGTCCAGTGGATACATTTATTACCTAAATATGTTCCGTGATCGATTCCCAAACGCATTACAAAACCAAAGCGGTATTGTTGTATGGGGACGGATGATCTGTGATGTCGCTTATTGTATGAAGTCGATGTTGAACAATAAGCTGACCATCTGAAACGGCCTTTTGTTGGCGGCAGCTGAATATTTTTATAGAGGTTATCTATCGAACCGAAATAAGGTACGACATTTATTATATCGAAATAAATAGCATAGCAGCGATATGTTAGGGCAGCTCCTTTATGTTTCTTTTTAAACATTGTGTTGTATACAACCAATATATTAGTTATTTTACTAGCTCAATGATTTTGTCAATTTAGATGTGTTTCAATAATTTAGGTAACAAACAACAGTCTTTGTTAATGCAGTGATATTTTCTACAAATTGGTCATGTTGATCAATGCTACGTAGAATAAAATTGCAGTCGAAAAACAGAATGAACTACAAAGTTTGAAATTGTTACCAATGCGAAAATCCAGTGCAATTTTTAATTCGGAACAATGAACATGAAAATAGTCCTGCTTTCACCACTCAGCCAAATAACCTCTTAGCTTTAACGAAGCAAGCAATAAAGACACAGAATTAAAACGTACCCGGTGAAGTGCCCTCTAAAAGATTTCACGGACATTCGGCATTAACACTACTACGTTAATGAGGTAGGCAGTGAAACCTTGGAGCTATTCCAGAATACCTTGTAAACACTCAAGAGATGTGGTTATCGGCAGCTAATGAGAAATATGATAACTTAACATAGTCAAACACTATTATAGATATCATCTATCCTAACAAAAGCAAAACCGATACAATTTAAACTGGTCGCAAAGCAATCATCAAGTTTTATTTACACTGTATAAAAATAATCAATGTTGACGTTGTCTCGTCGTTTAGTCGGTTAAAGAAATACTTTATCATATATTATTCATTTAGGCCCAAATGGAAAACTTACACGGACCCTTATTTAGTTAAAATATACCCGTAAGCCTACGCCTTCGCTCAATTTATCCACTTATTTTCGTTTCGTCTCTTCGAACGAGACATCTCAAGGACAAAGCTCTCAAATTCGAGTAGAGACCACTTACACAGCCGCGAAGGGTTTATAAATAAAAAAAATACCATATAAATGTAAAGACGTCGCCTAGAAATACTCGTGATGAAAATTTTTATGTTTTAAATGTAAAATCCATATTTCATTGCTGATAAACGTACTACCATTCCATGTTAATTTTGATTAAATGGTATTGGACCAATGTTCATTATAAAGTAAATAAAGGACAATATTATCATTTTATTTTACTTATGTATTACTGACTTTTTCCTCTACCTTATAAGTTATACAGTAAGTTTATGTTAAACAGAGTTGCTGTGTAAATCTTTCACATTTAGAAGAGCGTACATTAACCGTTATAAATAAAGCACGGTAGTTATGATTTAGCGAAATTTGATTCACGTTATTATCGTAAATGATTATTATATCAAAGCTCACATTTAATATGTAGTTTAATAATTACAATAGCGTTGTAATTCCCAAAATGCATGATAGCGCAGCATGTGCACGGAATTCATGCTATCACTATCAATTGTTGTATATTAGAGTACATATAGCGCAGCCGTTTGTGATTGTGTGAATTTGCATAGCCACGGGTACCGGTGAGAATTGTGTGAAATTTCCTGCGCTTTACACCGGAATTAACACCATACAGACAGCAATGAAAGAAGATTAGATATTTTTATTATTACGAAAAAAAATACTGTAAAAACTTACATACAATACACAGCTCAACGACTTTAACAATTTTCTAATATACAACTTTTATTATGAGACGTCCTAATAAAAGAAAAACATGAAAAAGTACATATTAAAATAATAAAAATGATTCATTTTTATTTCAACAAACATTACTTTGAACCGTTTAAATTATAAAAGCGCACCATTACACGCAGTAAAGGGTGTTAACAGATATAATTTCGTGTTTATTCGTTAGCTTATACTGAATAATGTCTCTAATATTTATTTGCAGCTTACAACCTTCACTTTTTAAATTGATTTTTTTCTTATTAAAATAAATAATGAACATTTTCCTAATTTTTGAAGTAGGAGCATTCACTCAACTGCAAAGAATTTAGGCTATTTATCCAAATTCGGTGTAATTGTCTCCATTTAAATAAAAAGCATTTTTTAAGTTTAAATGTTTAATTAAGTTTATCTATAACTTACAGTAAAATAGCTTTTGTGAATAATATTGTAACTTGTTAAATAGCTAAAAGGATGACATTTAAGTAGTTTTGCTAACCGTAGTAGATACACAGTAAATGGCTTCATACTGAGTACTTCAGCGGCACAATTTCCGATTCCAGTTTCAAGTTGTAACTAGTTCAAACGTACCTGGATCTCAGAACGCCTACCTGTAGGGCGTATATTAATGAACTATTAATTTAACTACAATGTATTCGACGTTAAGATGTATGAAGCTTTTTCTTTCTAGTAAATAACAATTATGTATGTGTATATTTATTACTTCATTCTATAGTAAATAAATAAATAAAATATCAATACTTATATTCAAAATTTTATTTACAACTTGTATATACACAGCACACGTTATTAAAAAACTGATAAAATATTGAACCGGATATTAAATGTATTTAATGAAAACATCTCATAGTCTAGAATCAAAATGGTTAAAATAACGATTTTTAAATTATAGCTAAGAAGACTTTGATTGAGATAATATTAAAAGTTTACTAAATCACAATCGTTAAAAATTTTAACCCTATCATACACATAAACTAACCTAAGTTATTATGACTCTTTCTAAGGACTATGTTTATGTTTTATTTGTTCTAATAGGCGTTGAGAGGAGCAAAACGTTCATCTGTTAGTAAAGTACACGCTTGCTCACAACAGCGCGGCGCTGGTTAAGATGGTATACACTGCACCCCATTTCGTTCGTCGTCTTGCGACGTAAGCTGTTAAATGTCTTTACTCAGTAATTTCACTAGCTTACTGCCTTCTTCAAACCGGAACACAGTAATGTTTACACTGCTATTAGGCAGCTAGAATTGGAACTGCGGTGGTATCTATGTAGACGGTATCAGGAATAGACGACTTTTTTGTGGCGGGGAAAATTTTCACAAGATATCCTTCTTCTTTGGATAGAAGTCAGGGTTATGTAGAATTTACACTCACTAAAACCCTCTTGGTGGTAAACTTCGGTGCACTGCGGAAGGACCCGAGATCTCCTATGGAACTCATCGCTGGCTCACTCCAACTAGAGCAGACGTCAGTAAATTATGCTTTTTACTTCCGACTCTAATAAATATCCTCATAAGGAGGCAATGTTGTAATCTGTTGTATATCGACAAATAACGCTATCATGATTCTGAAAACCTGTATGCAGAATATAAACATGTCCGTGCATGGTATCATAACCATAAATGTAGAGTACATAGGGGCGCCGACGGCCAGCAAACAACCGAAAGCTCTATCTCGTCGGAAGATTTTGTGAGCTTAACTTCACGTTGAGGATTAACTGCAGTTCCCTGAAAATTAGTTCAACATGCAAACTTTGCAACGAACAGCGTGATGTTTCCACGAAAAATATTCTGACGGAAAATATAACAAGGCAGTATAAATTTAGTTATTCATCCGCTTTATCAGAAACTGCAGCTAAAGGTCAAAAAAGCCCTTGTTATTTTATATCAAAACTACGAACGTTATTGATGTAAATTAAAAACAATTCAAGAAGAAAAAGTAGTAATAAAAACAGTAACATTAAGATATTACGACTTACTTTATATTTTCTATTAATTTATAATAAAATTTCCTTCATAGATCCCAATGATGTACATTTAGGGACATTCATAGAGGTAACGGCTTTAAATTCTGCCTTATCACCGAGTCTCTATTATTCAGTGCCAGTTTAAACATTATGGTATTAAAATGACACGTCACAGGAACATCAATTTGTCACTTTACCCGCATCTTTTGTTTAAATATACATAATTGGGATATACGTGAATGTCACATATAAAATACAGTAAGTAAACTAATACACTTCGATGCTTTCTTTCGTGTCACTTATAATATTGTATAAATTGATATATTTTTTTTCATTTATATGATAATCAGGATATAACAAGTATATAGAGTACTTACGAATGTCAGGACACGAGCTAAGTTGATATTATACATTGATACAAAAAGTAAAATTTAACAAATTGCCTACGTTAATAAAGACTTCTTATCCTTTCCCCTTAAAAGGACATACATTGCAAATGATGTAAGAAAAGGATTTCTCTTAATTATTACTAGATCCATATTTCTAATAGATTTCTTAACAGAAAACAAATGTTTTTCAGTGTTCATTCATAGCATAAACCTGAGATATATTCAGTTAAATTTATGATGAAGGAATTTTTAAAAAATAAAAGATTTTTGGGGGTAAGGGGCCCCCCACACAACTCACGGGACTGATGGTGCACCCTGTTAATCAACAAACGAGGCTTTGGCTTCCCACCAACTCGCATTATTGCAGGAGGCCTATGTCCAGCAGTGGATGTCTATCGGCTACGATGATGGTGGTATTTTA
This sequence comes from Pachliopta kotzebuea, assembly GCA_018246255.1. Lineage (NCBI taxonomy): Eukaryota > Metazoa > Arthropoda > Insecta > Lepidoptera > Papilionidae > Pachliopta > Pachliopta kotzebuea. The sequence goes on along the minus strand of DWLS01000039.1, from coordinate 16,486 downwards.
TATGTAAATAATCTAAAATGTATCTGTATATCTTTGAAGACAATAGTTTATCTATGTAATTTGTAGAAAGAGTTTTTGATAAGTTTATGTAACTGTAGTTAGGAGTTATTCTTTGATTAAATCCAGCCAACGTACAGTACATGGAAACGTAATTTTGCGCAATCGAGATATCTCGCCGTGTTGTGAACTAAATTTAAACTAGATCGATACAGATTACCCTCACATCGGCTGCACGGGCAATGCAGACATTTTATTAATAGAACTCTGAGCTTAATAGCTATTGCAATCTTGCACAAATGGACTGGCGTATTAACCATCAACTATTCATTAATACACACATGTTACAAATGACAATTAGTATTCGTCCTATGAATGTAGATAACAATACTATAGTTTGAAATATAGATCTCGTATAAAGCCTACGTACTGTTTTATATAAATAACCGCCTCACTAGTACGATGGTTCCAATCGAGGCAAAGAGTGTAGTCGCTTACTCCTACTTCTGAATCATGCACCATCTTTGGTCTTACTGTCTCTTCTTACTATGTTAAATTGAAATCATGTGTTTTAACATAATAAATTGTAAAACTATCCCTGTGTTGGCAAATTGATACATTCCCACACTGATGGAAAGAATATCCTCGCCGCAACTCCTCGTCCATTATATCATAATAAAATTAAGAGTGAACGGCTCAAAGAAAAAGGCATAGCTTTTCTGAGATCTATACTAATCCAAGGCACTTGTCATCCCTAGGGTAGCGTGGTGACCTCAGCTTTTACCCCCAGACCTAAATAATCATAAGATACAATATATACAGACAAAATTGTAGACATTTTTTGATTAGTCTGTTGACTTCTATATTAATGTCTTCTTTGATTACCTGTCTTTAGTAAACTTATATGATAATTAATTGTGTCGCATTAAAGAAGAAATTAATCTTTTTATTTATTTATTGTACACACAAAAAACGGAAAAATACCCATAAATACATTGATGAAAGTACAAAAGGTGAGCTTAACCCTAAAAGAGTTTTCTTCCAGCAGACCTGTGAAGAAAGTAAATTATTGTAAAAAATAGAGCAGGCAGGTGTTTACAATACAATAGAAGGAAATATGATTAGAAATAAAGGTAATCTTTAATATAAAAAAAACATAAAGATAAATCTTTTATTTTTTTTTAAATTTGTGTAAATATGTATGTATGTATTTATGTTAAGATTTGTGTTATGTAAAGAATTAAGTAAATTGAGAATTTTATTGTCTTTAACAAAAGCGATCAATGCCAATGCGAAATATTTATTGGTCTTTCATCATGTACTTTTACATTAAAAAATTTTTGATTCAACTTATGGAATCTATTTCTTGTTCAGTTGAATCCTACGGTTTACGTGCTTTAAAAATATTTATATTGCCCTTTTTATATTTATCGGTATTATCCTTTTACGTAACCGGATACTTCCTTATTGATGTTAAAGCTCGATCGTTCTCTGAGCAAATGTTCGCCGGGGTTGATTTGCCCTCGCGAAAGCGCCCTGCACCCTCGCACCCTTCCGCCCGCCGCCGCCCCCGCCGGCCTATACTCTACGTCTAGACCGGGAGACAGACCTACGTTAGTTGCCTTCCAATCATCACACGGGTAGGACGTATCGCCGTAAACACGCATGGCGCGAAATTTGAATGTTTGCTTTACGCAGTGACTTTTATATAATTTCAAATCGAGTGAAATATAGTGTGTACTCCTGTCTATTGATTTAGGATTATTTCGTGAACGGAATGTATTAATTGTAAGTATTTTTTAATTATTAAATAATTCTTTACCACTGGATCTTTTTGGTTTATATATATATATACTCGTACAGAAAATTAAAAAAAGACCCAAGAAGTTATAAATAATTTCATTGAAATTAAATAATAATGAAAAACTTTTTATTTAACTAAATTAATATTATTTATAAGAATAAGAATTTTACAAAACTGAACAGTAATTTTATGTTTTTTTTATTCAGTAGAACATTCACAAAATTTGCGTTACTTAAAATCAAAAAATTCTGATGAAAAGAGAGAAATTGCATTTGCTACATATCCAGAATTTAACTGATTGAATATATCATCATCAGTGATGATGAAAACCATTAGTAAAATGTATAAAACATGAATACTTCTATATTTATATATAGACATATACAGAATGATTCGGAATTATTTACGAAAGCGCCACTCGTAAATAGGATTGGCGACGGGTCGGCACAAGAGCGATTTTAAGTGCTTTGCTATTGTAAAAAATATGTCCAAAAGGGATGTCAAAACGTACTTAAGGAGAAAAGAGTATTTTTCGAAGACATTTTGCAAGGCTCTCAAAAGTTTGAGAGAAGAAAAAACGACTTCCGGCGAGCCGTCCGCCACTTATCTACGGTGGGGAGAGAAACGATGAATTAGCAAAAATATACGCCCGACCGGTGAAAAGAAATCCGATGATAAACCGTTGTTTATATTAAACCAGGACATTTATAACTTAAAACTCCATTTCCTTAGCATTTTAAATAAATTACACTTTCGTAACACAAATATCAAAAGAAGATAAGATATTATAATGATCTAAATGACAATTTATGCAGTGCTACTAATGTCTACCCGTAAAAATTAGATGCGGGTTTAAATCAGGATTTATAACATAATATATAACATCAGATGAATACAAAATATATAATTTAAATTCATGACAAAAGATGTCTAAGCAACATAGAATCAAAGTTCATTAAATGACATAATTTAAAAAAGACCTTTCTCTTCAGAACTAAATTGTTTATTTGATTTGCATTATCTTGATACGCGAGCCCTGAGTTTCATGAAGCAGTAAATACCCTCGATAAGTTTCACAATATCTACATCATTAAAAAAATTGTTAAATAATTATGGAACCATAAAGTTGATACACATATCTTATGTCCTTATGTCTATATTTTCTTATATCATAAAACCTTTTTTCTCGTTACTTATATATTTAGTAAGTAATTAGCATTAAGTTTTCATGCAATGTGTTATATAGTATGAGACAGTATACTATATCATATTTTTTATTTAATAGTTAATGGGTTGAGCAGGAATTTCGACTAGTGGTAATAATCTATTTATCCCGTGAACTTTCACTAGTTACCTATCAAACCGGAACACAATAATTTTTCTGTACTGCTGTTTAGCAGCACAACTTAATTAATACAAATCAAAGAGCAAGTCTTACTAAAAGTAATACTATCATTATGTAACTTGTTAAAAATTGATGAACAAGGACCCATTTTTTTTCTATTTCATAAGCTAGTAGATTATATGCAAATTATTCACTGGGTAATCATTTCAACAATCAACTGATAATGATGTAGAAACAAGGCAAGGAGCATTTACGTCGACGGCCTCGTCATCAATTTAATGTCCTCGCAGTGTGGTTAATATTCCGTTGAGTGGTTTAACGTAAATAATATATTAAGGCGTGTATATTGAACAAACCAAATGGGCGCCTATTGAATCTCTGAATACTAACGTAAATATATAACGAGCTACGGCTTTGTTCAAAAAACATTGCTCGATTTTCATGTAACGAATTGATGATGAAATTTTTCGATACATTTGCTACCGTAGTATATCAAGAGATATGTTATAATACTTATATAGACAAGCTTACGGTACTTAATGATAGATCTTTATTATTTTTAATGTACTATAAGTCTACATTTGATCTAATTTCACACCGTTAATAAGCTACAATGACGATATTGGCAAAGTGTGTTCGTTTAGGTTACTGTAGCTTTCATTAATATGTTAACAGCCGAAACAGCAACGATGCTATGGCGGCAGATTTATCATATGGATTAGTAGCCAATCAGGCGGTTGCGAAAAAATCTTATTACCCTCCAAACTTCACGAGTATGTTTCACTATTGATAGGTCTCTGTGGCCGGAGACCATCTAGGAAAGTACCACCACAACTCCTATTACAGCCGCAAACAGTACTGTGCAAACATTAATGTGTTCTAGTCTAAAAGGTGTTGTAAGCTAGTGAAATTACCAGGGAAACAAATCTTAAAATGGTATGTTTCAAAGGGACGAGCATTATGTGGTGGTGTTTATACCATCTTAGCCAGACCGACATTGTTAGAGTCAGGGGTATACCATCAGATGAATGCCTTAGTCGTCTCGTCACCTCTTTCAAAAAAACATGTTATGGCGGATGTTATCTACTCTTTTTAAAAAATATTTTTTTATACCTCCTTAAGACCCTCTCAGATAAGATAATTTTATAACGAAAGGTTTCTAAAAATTAAAAATCTGTGGAATCGGATGGTATATGATTTGTATAATAATTAAGTATAAATTTGATCTTACTATCGATGGTAAGCTATGTGGTGGTAAAAGGTGGCAATGTCTTTATCTCCATGAAGTTTCTTAGAAGAATAATAAAAAACAGAAAACTTAAATTTGACAAGAGACAATATAACGTCGCCTTATCTAGTTTACTATACAAATGCGTGTACCCGAGTAGATTATTCATGTGCTATGGATGAAGACGAATAAAAATACGGGATTTAAACCGGTATACATAGCGAATTAGAACAGGTCAGTGACCATTTAATAGTACCGACAATTTTTGTTTAAGTTCACATTGTAATTTCCTAATTTGGTTAATCAGAATATGACATCTTTCAGCCATATAAGAAAGTTTTAAAACATTCACTGAATCGTAATCGTGACCTACGAATGAAGTTAACGACTAGTTAATATCAAATATAAATAGTTATTCTAAAATCGTAAACCATACTGTAACGGACAACATATGCTTACACATGACTTTAAAAATAAATTGATTTCTCATTACTTTTTAAGCTCCACGTTTATGAACTAACAATTCCGATGCCGGCTCACAAATCTTCTTTTAATTGCTCCGCTCCACCCGCCAAAGTAAAAAGCCGGAAACATCCGAAGTTACAAATAGAAACATTAGTTCTTGTAACCGTGTTATACGATACATTTAGTTGGTGTTTCGTTTACTTATGCATACACAAAAAAATAACAGACAGCCTTACTTATTAGTTTTTCAAATGATACCTCGGTAGTACAAGGTATGGTTTCTATTTAAAATCTAATAGAAGCTTACATTCATTATTGTTATCACAAAAAATTTAACTAACCAACTTATTTAGCTTCTTATATGAGAATTGGGCTAAAGAATCCCAGTTGTATTTTATAAATCTCGTAAAAACTTAAAGCATATTAAGTATTATAACATGTATAGTTAATCATTTTACTTTATAAATAAATAGTCACTAAAGTTACTACAAAAAACTATATTTTAAAAAGTGATCAAAATAAATGTTTATATTTAATATGTGGTAGTGCATAACTTGTAGTCTCCGTAGACTATAATGAAGTAAATTTAATAAATTTTTCATATTTAATTTAGGCCTTATAAAAGAAAAAATATGATTACTTAAAGAATGTCATTTTCCTTATTACAAAGATTAATGTAAGCCTATTTAATAAAATATGCGTGCTCGTTTCTAAACAGCTTTAACATGGCAATGCCAGATTTAATGTACGCCGAATACAATGTCGCGGAGTAGTACATGTACACTACTAATGTGACAATGTATTCTATTTTGGAACCGCTACACTACACTGAATAATAGAGAACGGCTAATGCCTCGAATCCTGCCGGTTAACCCGGAGGTCAGCGTGAGCGAACGGATGCATCCCATCTCGTGGCACTATTTGAGGACGTTTAACATACAATACTCCTTGTACAAACATGTACATATTTACACCTTTTTATTGTATAAAGCGACGAGACAAACCAGACGATAACCTGATGGTAAGTTATACGCCTATAAGAACCTGGCGCTGACCTAGATGGTATACACAGCACCACATTGCACTCGTCGCCTTGAAGCACATGTTAAATCTCATTATCCCAATAATTCCACTAGCTTACAACGTTTTCCAAACAGGAACACAGTAATGTTTGCATACTACTGATCATCGGTTGCAATGGAAACTGCGGTGGTACCTACCTAGAGAGACTCCTGCACAGAGATTTACCAGGAACCGTGCTTTTTTAACCAAATACTTGTATTGTATTATCAGTAAATTTTACAATATACAACCAGATATTAAATAAACTTAAAACATATGTCACGTACATTTGTTAGAAAAGTGTACGAAAAATATAAATAATGTGTTTAAAGTTTCCACTGCTGGGACTCAGAGCCATCTCTCATAAAATAAACTGATACTACACTGGTAGAGTGAGCTTTGTTAATGACCACAAAAGCTGCCCTCCCTAGAACACGTTAGTTTCGGTACAAACTTTACCTGAAATTCAAGAATTAGTTTTTCTTTTCAAATATAGTTATTATACTATTTAGTTATAACCAGAAATGTAATACAGCCTTGATAGAATTACAATCGGATTCTTTCAATTCTTTTCTTAGGCTGTTTTGTTCATTGTAAGGAAATCTTTGTATTCTTGTATTTAAGAAAATTTAAATAGCAAATTTGGTAATGTCTTCAAGTCCTTAATAGCGATTGGATCGCTATTCTATTAACTTCAAAATAAATTGATCGATTTAAGGTGGTATCAATCTACAATTCAAAGAGGTCACGAAATTATTCCCTCACTTTGCTATCAGCCACCCCTCCTCCTAAAAGCCTATCCTTGTAACCCAGATAAGGCGAAGATATCTTGTGACCTCGGTTTATCTATTCTTTCCAGGATAAGGGAAACAATGAATTTTAATTCCGAGCGCGAGCCGACTGCTGACGATCGTAAACATTAGCTTATCGACGCGGTAATTGGAAATGTGGGCGATCGATTTAAAAACCTACGTAAAGGCGATATCTAATATGTCCATATAAATTTAATTAATGCTTTCCAACTTAATGGTTGTTTTAAACAACAATGTTGTACTAATTGCCGTTTCGAATCAAATAAACGGCGCAATAATTGGTTGAGAGCAATTACCATTACCAACAACAACTACTTAGAGCAGTTTGATATTTATTATTCAAAAGTTTCACCACTCCGTCGACACTTGTTGTTTAAACTGATGAGACGTTTATCATTACGTAAACTAGTCTTAGTTGAAGTGCAACTTCAGAAGTACTTGTATACTTAAGATAACTTTTAAAAATATTATAAGTTTTTTTAGTATATCTAGAACACCCAGAGTGTCAAAGCTCTCATGCATATTGTTTGTAATACTGTGTGATAAGAAACTACTTAAATAAAAAAAAATGATAACCTTTTATTCATAAATTGTTGAGCAGGTTATCAATGATAAAAAACAAAACTATTAATGAATAATAGAAATCCCATTGCAAGTGCTGAAGTGTATTTTACCTATTATTTGATAGCGAAGTTATTAGAGTAATTGATTACGAAAAACACATCTAAGCTTATCATACTTTATCGATCAAAAAGAAGTGTACTAGCGAAATCATATTAGTTTATAACAACCCAGGTCTTACTCAAGAATATTTCATATAATATCCAAGTTATTTAGATGTGTCGGAGAAATCTAATACCTTTATCAAGTCTATCAAAATCTAATAAAGAACAATTTTCCTCCATTACAGCTCCGCGTTTCTTCCCGTCATTTCACGTATCGCTTCCGAAAGCAGAAGAGGGTAAGTTGTAAAGGCGAAAATAATAAATCCGTATCGATAGTATGCACGGCTGTGGGGAATAAAATGTATTATGTAAGCGAAATATGATATCCAATGAAATTCGCCTGTCGGCGCTACCAGGCGATCCATCAGCAATTAAATGTTGGGTTGTTGGCGATACATTATCAGCCGGACTGCGGGTAAATTCTGATTGATGGCGCTTGGTACTATGAATCTACGATGTTTATGTTCACGAGTAAGTGCCTCTTAGATTGTACAGGAAGCTATCACAGTATGACCGATGCGCAGCACTGAAAACATTAAAGCGTGTTTATACTAACTTTAATAATAATTGTTTGCTTATTAAATGTAATAAATCTACTCTAATTAGCAGCAAATTTCTTTTGTGATCATATGAACTTTCTAATTATATACGGTTTTTTTATACAACGTGGCAATGAGACGGGCAACGTGTTCATCTAATGGTAAGAAATACGCTTGCTTATAATAACGTGGCAATGATTAAGATAGTATACACAGCACTACATTGCGGTCATCGTCTGGAGACGTAAAGCGTTAAGTCTAATTACCCCAGTCATTTCCCTAGTATACAGCACCCTGCAAAGCAGAACACAGTTATGTTTGACAACAGAAATAGGAGTTGCTTAAGTACCTACCTAGACGTGTCCGATAACGGAGATCTACCTGCAGTAGATCTTTTTTAATCGTTTAGATAACGAGTGATATTTTAAAAAGTTTAACTAATTTAATTAGTACAGCCAAAATGTCATGTGTGTACAGTCAAAATCGAACAACGAAACAAAAGCTAGTAAATATTTTCATATTTACTATACAATTTTCATGATGTTTAAAGTCTGATTATCTATCCGTATAATAATTAATGGTACAAAAGATGATGAGCTTCCTAGATAGAATTGAAGCAGGTTCCTTTTGTTGTTAGATATAACAGGGAAAATTCTGCAATGCTGCCGTCCTCATCCCCGGTCCATTGTTGTACCGCCTCATCCCGTTTCACGCAGCAGATTTCATAGCGAGCGGATGCATTCATCATTCTTCTTAACAATTCTTTAACCTAACAAATTGTTTATTGATCAGGCGTTTCTAATCGCAATTACAACGTCTTATTCTATTTGATTTGATGCCAAATGGTTTTGTAGGCGTTTAGCGTTCGCATGGGGTTGATGGTTCGTTCCCATGGCGTTAGGGTGTCACGCTATTTTCGTACGTCGCCTGTGTAATTTATGGGCATGCAATGTACAGTACGCTGAGCTTTTAGGGTATGTCTGGGATAGCGATTTTTACTAAATTTATATCGCTTTGAGATAACTGATATATTTATCAATTGCTCAACTGTTTATTATTTATAATCCTATTAATGCAATTTAATAATAATCCACTGTTATAATTAGTCTACTTTGTGTACATTATCGGGAAGAGTAACCCAAGGGATTTGTATAAATTCATGACATTGTTAAACTTTCTAAAAGGTTAAATTTTTTCACCGATTTATCGTCGAATTATTTGTCAAGGAACCATCCCCAAAATTGCTTCTAAATTTAGCGAGGAGTGGTTTGTCGTCGGGAATGCGCTACTCATGCAAGCGTTTGAAACAATATCGTAGTAATTCTATTTATCTATCAGAGGCGGCATATTGCAGTTATTTCTCATTTATATAACAGTATCATACATGAGTATTGCATTATCTCACTAAAATATTTTTATGGCACGATGTAATGTCATGGAAAAGCAAATGACGTGTAAGAGCCTTGCAGCTGTGGTTTTTATATCTATGTCCTTGTTTGTTTTGCACGCAAATTTTCTATGTATACTATATGTGTTATAAATTCATAAATTAATAGTTATTCATTTAAATTAAAATCATAAAGTTTACCTATACAAAGTATAAACAGCATAGAAAATTGTCTCAACTTTCCGTTATAGATATTCAAGTATTTAACAGGTTTTCTTCGAAAAATTGGCTGTAACTATTTATATATTGATTGAACAAACTTTAGAAAGCGGATTTCGTTTAATCAAAATCAAAGCAATATAAAAATAATAAGTGTTTAATATAAAACAAATTTCAGACAGTTTTGTTTTTGAAAAATATTTGTAGAAGAAACTTTGCCATAGTAAAATGGTTTCTTTTTTAGAGTTGTAACTTTTTTAAATGAAAGCTGGGTGTAAGTTAAATCTTTTGTCACTTCTGTCGTAGTGCTGTGCCCCGCTGTCTCGAACCGGGAATAGATCAGTAAGTTGAGTATATAAATTAGCTGTCAGAGCGCTAATCGCTCCGACAGGGCGCGATGAAACTTTAGGAGTCCATCGCAAGTTGTCTAAAAGGCCAACGTGTGTTTCTACCGAAAATAAACGCACAATAACGGCCGCTATTTATTTTGTTATCCTTTTAGCAAAGCCCCATGAGAGTGTGGTATTTTAAGGGTATTCCTGCTTTTATACTTTGGTTTATTGCATACGCTTGTGAATTTGTTGTAGAGTAGGCAAGCTTCTGTAGATATAAGTAGATATTAAATTACAAGGTTTATTATCACTAGTCTCCATTTTCAAATAGAAGTTTGGCGGTAAGAAGGATGAGTACATAGTGGAAATTTGTTTGTTTTTTACCATAGTATATATATTTTTAAAAGTTATTACAAATCCTGAAGCTGTATCGATTTAAATCAATTAAACAAAGTTACTTTGACATTGTGAAATATTACTATGATAAAAGTTACTGCAAAACAAAATAATCTTCTTCTTCATAGCGTTGGTTCAGTCCTCAGTACCAGACTCAGGTAACTAAGTCTGCTTTCTTTATTCACCTTTCTCTATTAGAATCATTATATTCTAGAGGATCGCAGCTCTTAATTTAATTTGGCCTACCTAAAAATTATTATTACAACCTTACCTATCATTTTATTATTGATGCTGTGGGTAAAAATAATTATATACAAGGATTCGTTACACATAAAGCATTTATTCCGAGATAAAGTTAATTTTATCAGCGTGTCGCATCAACAGTTAAAGTTAGTTGCGGTTCAATTCCGGACGGTCGTCCGTTTCGTTCGGAGAGTTAACGGAAACTTCACGGACATTAGTGGGGTCCCCTCGTTCCAGATTCACACGGTTCGCAGAAAAATGGCATCTGCGGGACGGGACACAATGGAGTACAATTACGCCGGCCGGAGTAATGAGCTCGCCAATGAGATAGCAATAAAATTTCACACAATACCGCCATTATTACAATTAACAATCTCACCCCGCACACATAATCCTTAAGTAAAAATCATAGGAATACTGAATACAGACACTAAAGTCATCACAAATAAACCTAGAGACAAGTTTTTTAGTGGTTTTACTATTATCTTATTAAAATAATTACAAACTCGCACATAAAAATCTTTAGTTTTGTATAACTACACAAATTGTGACAATTTTCCCCCGATATTTCAATAAATTCTTTTATAGTATGAAACTTAAAGAAACTTCACATTAAAAACCCAAAACCACCGATTTGAAATTTTATACTTATTTTTAGCATTATCAGGCGAATTGCGTTCACTGCTGTGAATAGGCTTCCCGCAAATATCCCTGCTGAACGCCGTCGGATCTGGAATGCCTGTCGGCTTTAGTGGAATGCCTGCCAGGACTGCCTTACTATCCCATTCTGCCGTTACTTTTTCGGATGATGTGTCCTGCCCATTACCACTTAAGTCTAGCAATCTTTTACGCTTTATGTTTTATTTATTTTTTATGAAAGTTCATTGAATGTGGACACCGCAGCACCGTTCGGCGAGGAAATTATTGAGGAAGGCCATATCCAGCTGCGGGCGTTATCTGACTGACAACAAAATATATTTTTATTTAAACAATCATTACAGTTCTCAAATTTTTCACAAAGACCAAACTCTGCCATCAAATTTTCTTAAGAACGCCTTAATTATAATATCACATTGAATATCTTCGTTTCTAAAATCATTACTCTCAGATTAATTGATGAACTTACAAAATATTATATTTCTTTTTCAATTTTCTCTTGTTTCGATAAAATTTTAACAAACAAAGCGGCCTTGTCTCTGTTCTTACCTCAAGTTGAGTATTTTGAAGTTTCGTGCGAGAAGCGATGTTCAAAACTCTAATAAAACTTTTATTAGAGCAAGCACTCGATTTTGAAACAGTAGTTCTGTAAGAAATTTCTCGTCTCATGGGTCTGTCTATAACAGCTTTTTGTTCAGTCAATTAAAACGATACTGTTTCCTTCCTTAAGAGCGTTTGTTGTTATTGAAATTCACGGATTGCCACTCAGACTCCGTTAGGAGGATTTAGTGGGAATTAAGAGAGGAATGGCCAAACACTGGGGGTTATTGTTGAGGTTTTTGAAAACAATACGCTATTGTAAGCGGGGTCTGGCGGCTTAAATGTAGCGGCTTTTTGTTTAATATAGCTCTCTCACAACATTTTTGTTCTTATTGCTATTTAATGTGTAAGCTACGATTCCGTACGCGAAGTCTAGCACAATAGATTTTTAATTGTTATGTAAATTGAAATTTGAACAAAAGTTACACTGGATACTTATTAATATTAACTACTACTACTTTATGAATCATAGAACTCGCGACATTAAATGTATATGTATAATCAGTATGTATATATCTCATTTGTCGGTACGTCGATTAGTCAAACCATATTAAACTTCCAGTTCTATATCTCTTAACTAGTTATAGTAAATATAACAAAAATACATTTGGAGTCAAAATATCTTCGTCCAGGATTTCTTAAATTGAGACTCCATACGATTGTGCATTATATGCGGAACTCTTTCACAGTTAAATAGCAGTTTAATTTAATTGGTTACAAATGATAGTTATCAAAAACAATTCAAGACGAAAATACATAAATTGCTCCTCTATCTTTGTGCCTTGGTTTATTAATGGCATCTCTAAACAAAATTTTGCCGACATCGTGCCATTGGATAGTTTTGATTATCTTTCTTATGGCGGCCATTTTGAAATCTTGTTTTATTCTTGACCAAACTCAATTCAATCAGGTCTATAATTTTTGAAACATGTATATACAAAAATTATAAATTTAACAGATAACACAATTTATAGCTTTAGTTCTTATAAATATATATCAACTAAAACGATTGAACGATGCCTTTATTCTAAAGAATTGTTTATTACTTCGGCGGCGGTCGCGTATCTTAAACGTACCCAAGTAATTTGCCTAATAAATTTATCGAAGTTGTTTATATTATTATCGGCAACACTGTACCCTCTGAAGAACATCAATCTTTCGGTTTGAAATTCAATCTGCTCTTCTTAGACCCTTCAATTAAGCATAATTTAAGATAAGCCTTTAATTTTTACGTCTCCGGTGGGCTCAAGGGAAGTGTAAGCCGGTCATTAGCCACCTTTTTTAGGCCTTCTTTTATATCTTTTGTCTTAAAACACATCGTATATCCCGAATATAATCCATAATGCATGAGATGTTATACTCTTCATGGCAATTACGTGTAATAAATCTCAAGTTAGATCAACAGCTGATGCAATATCGAATTTGAATTTTATATTTACGGGTAAATTTTTTTAAGCTTTATGGCCGTCGGATTTAAAATTAATTGCGAGAAGGCAGTTAAAAAAAATACATGAATTATCTTTTGAATTTCACTTCAGTGAGCTAAATCTCTCTCAACTTGGGCACAGACATTATCTTCCTAAATAAACGAGCAATTAAACAATCTAATACACTTCAGTCGCCACCGGCACTCGGACGGGGTGAAAGCATAAATCAACATGTCATGGAGTGGTGATAAACATTTTGTGACTTCCAACCCAGGTGATAAAAACTGTCCCTTTTTTAGCCACTGCACCCGTAAAGAGCCTTTACGAGGGTGACATTTTTTATCTCTAACGGCTCCTTAATTGTTACATGGTCACTCTTTACTTTTAATTTTATCCCTTTCAACAAAAAGTGGTCCTAAATAAATGACTTTAACGAACCGATTTAGAGGGTTAGCACCGCAAAAAAATAGGTAGGTAGCTTTAGTACATAATGAGGTTTTGATAGAAGGAATACCTTGTTGGTAAACGCGCCGCATCGTCGGTGTTCAAATATTATTTTAATGCCGCACGCTTACACTATTAAGTGCTTGCTAATGGTGTAAGTAAATAAAGAGGTGCTCACACTTGTAAGTCTTAAAGTACCACGGCGCAGTCGCGTTGCGGATAAGAGGGTCAATATTTTGATAGAGCGCGTGGTTCGACAGTAGAAACATTTGGTCAAACATTGTGCAATGGTAATGCGTTTCTTGGACGAGGCGCTGCGCCGGCGCAACAAGCGCGCTTCGCATACCCCGCCGCGTCGCAGAGGCACACGAAAGCTCGCCAAAAATAAACACATCAAATGAATCAACCGCTAACTCGAGAAATTCCACAACATCAAAGGCGGACAGTAACTAAGAAACATTTAAATCCTTTTGGTCATGTGTATAAACTGTTAATCAATTTTGGTGCCGTTGTTTATTTTAATCCTCTTAACATGACAAAAGGACATGAGTTAATAATATTTCTTAATTTTCAATGTTCTTTTGTAACAACAAATCCTCTGCTATTTCACAGGTAATTTAAGGCATAAAATATCAAATAAAAAAACTATAAATAAATATTACCCAAATCCATAAAAAATGCTTAATTTGTATGTATATACAAATACAATGTACAACACTCAAATATACAAAATCTATTATAGTCATTATGGATATTACAAACATATAAATTTTTTAAAAAATATCGAAGAACGTTACGTAATATAAAAAAAGAGTTTACTCGTAACAAAGTAAATAATAAATCCCGTATGCCAAAACCACAGATCCAAAAGTTGAAGAGGCATTTAATGACGTGGAAAATTTGACACCTCGCCCACGGCCGACCCAAGTCAAATTATTCCGAGTTTTATTGACGGTCCAGTGAGGTTTAAACGAGCTGCTGTCTGGGGTCCAACTCTGGATATTAATATTTCGCATGTGAGATATTGGGAATAATAAAACTTTCATTAACCCTTACCAAAAAAAGGGAGTAATTTAAGGCTGGCTTTACTGGTGATAGGTATTTGTTGCCGGGGACCGTCTAGACAGGTACGTCCGCAGTTTCTGTTAGAGCCGATAAACAATATTGTGTTCCGGATTGGAAGGTTTTGTATGGTAATGAAATTACTGGTGTAACCAGACATAACACCTTATGTTTCAAGGCGATGAGCGCAATGAGATGCTATGTATACAATTTTAACCAGTGCCATCTGATGTATAAGCGTATCACTCACCCCCAAGTAAACGCTTAGTTAGTCTCGTCAAGTCATCGCATAAAAGAAGGCATATTTACAAATCGGGTATATTCTACTTAGTAGTATCAGATCTTCGTTAGTTTTTAGACATATGTGGTACGGTTTGGAATGTTGCAGAAATTGTGGAACTAGTTTGGCCAGCTATTACTTTCAAATTGTATTCTTGCCACCGTAACGATGTTGCTATATACATACATATCCACACCGGCTTCCACAATATGAGCAGCAGAGTGTTGTTGGCGAATATACTTCTCCACTTTCTTTGGCATTGTCACTTAAGATCATGTCATATTATAGTAATTTTTAGCTCATTATCAAAGCCAAACACATTTAAACTGATTTAGCCTAGTCTTTTTGCACAAATGATATAATTTCAAACTTCTTAGCTATAATCCGAAAAAACCACTGTGCCAATTTCCTCCTCCAGTTAAGTTTTAGCTGTACGTGTAATGATTATGCAATTTTTTTTTATTTTACTAGGCGACGCGACCAGCTAAGCGTTCACTTGATGGTAAGTAATACGCTTTCTCATAACAACAAGGCACTAGTTAAGATGTGTACAAAGTACCGCATTGCACTCGTCGCCTTGAAATATGTGTTGAAGTCTAACTCTTCATACCGGAATAAAGTAATGCTTGCATATTACTGTTTATCGTGTGCAATAGAAATGATACCCAGACGGTATCTGGGAACAGAGGCCCACCAATAGTATGTACTAACAGTATTATTGTGTATAAACTCTAAACGTTGAGTTTTACTTAAGAATCTTCTTTCATCAAGCTTATCAAGGATACGCATATAGATACTCAATATATTCTTAAGGTTATCAAACTTTGAACAATGATACACAATGAAACTAATTGTAATACAATTAATAACATAATTATTGGAGATTAACAAGGTATCGCTTTAATATCAATGAAAACTTATTATATTGGCAAATTGTATAAAACAAGGTCTTGTTGATGTTAATAAAATGCAATTGCTTAAAACAAGTAATTATTATTGATTTTGTAATATCATTGTCTGGTAGTTGCTTGAAGCTGACGCGTGTGATATATAAGAGTAGCTTTAGTTTCGCTTCGCTTAGCTTTTCTTCCTCTCTATCGGAAGGTATCTATGAAGTATCGAAGCTGAGAGATTCAGTATGAAAGTGTTCTCGTAATTTCGATCCGCGGTATAAAGGGACACCGAGGAGATTTAATTGGCAGGTATCATAATTCTTTTGTTGTTCCATGATAAAGCAAATAATACAAAGTTTGATTAATCTAATATTTATACCTTTCCACTACTATTGATAATAACTATTATTTTTATAAATAAAATAAATAGGTTATGTTTGTTTAATTGTTTATGCATAAGTACTATATTACTAATCTCATCTCATCAAATGGTATTGTTACGAGCGGGGGGGATAGAGGCAAAACACCATTGAAATTTTATTATTTTCCCTTTATTTCGATGCTGTCAC
>DWLS01000038.1:0-50693 GCA_018246255.1 Pachliopta kotzebuea | reverse complement strand
CCCCCAAAAAAAAACAAAAAAAAAAAAAAAAAAAAAAAAAAAAAAAAAAAAAAAAAAAAAAAAAAAAAAAAAAAAAAGTGGTTCAATACAATCTGGCTTTGAATTTATAATATTTCTATGTAGCTCTGTCTGCCCACTACCAGTTTGGTAAATGAAGAACTTAATTTAAAACTGCAAAAGTTGCATTTGGCGTTGTATTTGCTATTTAGTCAAGAAAACCAAAAATATATATGGCAATTAAATATTAGTAAGATATAGCTAAAATATAACTAAATACTATTTTGTAATTATTATTAATATTATTTTGTACATGGGATTTCTACAAACTGTATTTATTTTCAGATTATTAAAGCTTCGTATACATTCTTCACCGTACTTCAACAGGTCGCTGAGTAGGAGGCAGCTAACACCAATGCGATTACAAAGAGAAAAGCCTAGAATTTTATCTTAAATCTAATTCTAATAAAGACACTGTTTAAGTATTTAATTTCTATTGTTTAAACACATGTACAAAAGATATATTCAACGAAGTTACTAGTGGCTGTGATAGATATATCAATATACAGCGAAGGCGTGGTCTGAGTCGTTATCTAAATATTGTTAAATCTTTCGCCAATTGTTATCAAATTCCGGAAAGTTATTCACTATGCGCGCTACATGTGTATACATATATACAATCAAAATGTTTGCGGTAATTATTCGCTATATTTAGGTAGTTATTAACAAAATATCTGAACCATACACTTCGCAGATTTGTGGACAAAGGCGTGTTTGATGTTTTAATTTGCAGCCAATTGATTTATTATGATTGGTACCAGAAAGCTACTGCAGTATTTTCTTTCTTGTGTTTCGTCGGGTTAGTGATTTTTAAGCGATCACTGGTAATAACTTATCACTTCAAGCATATCAATTATATACATAGTTTTAAACATGTGATAATCAGAAAAGATCCATGCTTCAAAATATAAACAATAAAGCTATCTTCAAAGAAATTTAATTTTATTGTCATAATATAAGGAAATTACGTGAGTAAATACGCTCAATACGTTTTGTCTTAAAGCGACGAGCACAATTATGTGCACCTTGCTTTAAGTATGTATCATTCTAATTCGTCACACATGAGTATAAGACGGTACACTTAGTATCAAGTGTATATCCTGTTCGTCAAGTCACTTCTTGAAATAAAAATTTAAACGTTTAGACAAATTATGAATAGTTGAAACACTTTTAATGTAACAAGAAATATGGATATTATTCAAAAGAGATAATATTAATAGTAATATTTAGCTTGATAACGACGCAAACCCCTACTGTTGGTGGAGGTCGATCATTAGTGGATGATTATAGTTTGATGAAGATGAAGAATTCCAATAGCTATTATACTTTCATGTTTCTTCACTACTCTGCTGCAGAAATATCAACATGTTCAGTTATTCGTTTAAGATTTAAATATACGTTCTATTTAACAATGGCTAACATATAAATTGCTCGATTGATGTCCACATAACCATGGGTACAAATTTACAACAGTTCCGGTTTTGTATTCGTGTTGAACGATCGTGTTGTTGTTTACGGACAACAATGGCTATAATGTGAAGTGTGCAAATCACCGGATATGTTTTTTTTGGTAAATGTTTTATATTAAACGGCTTCTCTTCATAGAAATAAATAACCACGGTGGGATTTTTTTAGTATTTTTTATGATTATTATACTATTCATTTATTAATACTACTTTCCAGAAAGTCGTCCACAATCTTTATTTAAATATATTGACACGTTTTTACTTGCCTCTGTCATAGTATAGTAGTAATATACTGTATTAATTGTGATAAAAAAGGAACGCTTGTTTTAGTGTAGTTTTTACAGTTGCTAAACCGGTCAGTGGATTTAGTTATTGTGTATATTAAAGAACAAAATTTTCAAATTTGAAAAGTAAATGTCTTCTTGATCGAATAGGATGACGATAAATACATTAACATTTAACAGTAACAATCGCCTGCATAAAGGTTACAGGTTCAATGCCGTACAATTAGTGCCGTGAACACATATCGACAAAAGTTTAGTTGAAGCACAATGTTAGTCCGTATGTGCGTTAATATAAAACACAAGTAGCTCCAGATGTATATATACTTATATTTGATATTTATTACTTATTACAATCTTTATAATTAGTCCTAAAGCAATTTAAAATGAAAAGAAAGATTGTCATTGGAACTGTTTAGTTATATAGAAAGTGTATGATTTCTTCAGTTTCTTTTAAACAGTGGTTTAATTTTTTGTGAAAATTCAAAACCATTTATTATGGATATCTGATCGCCAAATTCTACTTAAAAGAAGACACATAATGATGATTAAATGGTGAACGGCCCTCGATGTGAACTAACCTTTATTATACAAGTATTTAGATAAGTGCCAAGTATATAAGCGAAGATTTTGAAAGAAAAATTGGTACTGAACGGAAGGATAGCATGATGCTTCGAGGTTTGATTGTCTTATCTCTAACCTGCTGGGCAGCCGGTGGATGCTATTGGAACGCTCAGTGCCCATATCAACTGTACTCCACGAAGACCCCTTACGATACCATCAGGGGAGATATCCGGGACCAACCATCCATTGACAGTAAGTTACAAAAATATAACTTTCTGAACATTGCTGCTTTTTATACAGCAAACCGATGAGGAGAGTAAAATGGTCAGTTCTGAATTGATGAAATTCGTTGCCTCAGTAATTTCTCTGCCTACAGCACCTTTGTTAATGTACTGAAGTTTGGTGATAGACATAGCAGCAACAAAAATGTAGATAGTCTCTTCCAAAGGAGACCTACCTAGTACATTATAGGTATTAATTGCAATTATAATTATTCACTTGATCGCATGATTAAAATTTTACTCTTACCAGAGATTCAAAATTCAAGGATATTATTAGTTACAAAAAAGAGAAAATATTAGTTATAAAAGATATTTTAAAGTTTTAAGTTCGTCGTAGTTAATTATTTATTTTAAAACAAATAGTCAAACAGTTTTTTTTTATATTCTCATAGAAATAGGAAATATCATATAATACTAAGCTTTAGAGGATTTTTAAAAATTTTCATTTAAGCCACAAACTTGCTCATCATTTATATATAGTCATCATTCTTTTGTCCCTTTTTATGAAATTTTTGGTAAAAAAAAAAATCTGCTTCCAGATTGTCAAGCTGTAAGTATTTGGTCGTTACATAGACATGGTAATCGCAATCCCGGCTCAAGCGATACTGACACAATGAAAGTAATCGCCGGCTTGAGGGACCAGATCATAGAGAGTTTCGATAATGGAAGGAGTCAGTTGTGCTCGCAGGTACCTTCCTTAATGTTCAAATTTGAAAACAAACTCCGAAATGCTCTTATCCAAATGAATTAAAATATTAATAAATGACTGAACCACTGTAGAAAACATTAATATCACAATTCAGGACATAGAAGAGTTTCGCAAATGGAGATGGAACGACACACTCGAGGTGTCACAGTCTTTCCTTACTGGAACAGGTTACGAAGAAATATACGATATAGCCAAACGGCTTAGAGAAAGGTATCCTCACTTACTTCAAGGTTCAGACTACCGATATTACTTCAGAAGCACCAATGAGCAGAGGACTGTTACCAGCGGTTTGGCATTTGTGCATGGCTTAGCCGAAGGTACCAACTTGAATCTCACCATTGACGGACCTTGGGAAAGAGATGACGTAATTCGGGTAAGAGTAAAACTTTTTTTCAGAATAATTTAATGACTAAACAATACCTTTCATATACTTAGTGAAATTATTCAAGACCAAATGAAATATTGAAATTGCTGAACCAATCCTTAAACTAGCTGACACCCAAGTATGGTTTGATTTAAAAAATCCTTCGCGAATGGTACAGAAAATTTTTCTTTTTCTATGTTAGATTTCCTAATCTACTACTAGATATTGGAAATCTTCAGAGACTTCTTATTTTTTTTCTAATAACAAAAGTAGAGAGAAAGAAACTCTCACAGATGAAGGGATCAACGAAGTCAACATTACAGTTGCACTCCATGTAGAAAGATGACTGTGATTTAGGGAGATCCCAGTATCCACTGAAGTCATGATCTTCTGCAATGAGATAACAGTTACGTAGTGAAATAAGATTTGAAAGAAGATTGTGTTTCAGTGTTTTTAAAAAGGTTTCTATTCATTTCAGCCTTATCAAAACTGTGATAGATATCAAAGGGAAGTAAAGGGTGGACAGAAGCTGCAAGATGAGTTGAAAGCATACTTTGACTTGGATGAATTCAAAGCTGTAAGTTTCAAAGGCACAAGTGCTATTGAGGTGAACAAAAAGTTATCGCAGAATGCAGTTATGTGTTTATATATATCTCTGAGCTTGCTGTCATTTATAATTTATTGTTTTATTTGATAGTAAAGAAAATTTAACCAATTTTAAATACGTCAATTCTACTTTGCCAGGTCAGAGACAATGTTCAGGAGCGTTTAGGCATTGAAAGCCAGTTATCTCCAGAAGATATATATTCTCTATATGACGTATGCCGTTTCCACCGCTCATGGGCCGCGACCAAACAGTCACCATGGTGTTCTGTCTTCACAGATGAAGATCTCGTTGTACTGGAGTACAGAGACGATGTACGCCATTACTACAGAAACGGATACGGCTCTTGGGTAAAAATATATTTGATTATAATGCAGAAAAGCCTATCACTGATAACTCTTTATTTCTTTCACAATTACTTATTATAGATGTTCTATTAATACACCATTTTTTTATTTACAGGTAAATGTGAACCTTGGTGGTCCACTCCTTAAAGATCTATACGAAAATTTCGAGGCTGCCATCAACGGCGAGGGAAAAAATGTGGTCTCCTATTTTACACACGACACTATGATGGAAATGGCTTTCTGCGCCATGGGAATGTACAAGGATGAAGAACCGATAACAGGGAGCGAGAGGAAGCCCGTTAGGCTATGGAAAACGAGTTATGTCGCGCCATTTTCAGTTAACTTCATCGCAGTTTTAAATAGGTAAAAAATTAATTTAAAGCTCCTACAGTTTTAATTTAGTTCTTAATAACTACGGATTATACTTTTCGGTTAAGGTTCAGGTATCTGTGTAGATAAGCAGATTACTAGTTTGCCCTTAACATTGAAAAACAAACGAAGACTGTAAATTTAGTTGTGATTCTGTGAAGTAATATCACCCTCGCCTCGTACAAGGAAATTGGAAATAATTTCATTGATAAATGAAGAGTTTTATCTACTATCAGTGCTCAGCGTAAAGATCTGGTGATAAGTGTTAACACACGGGCGACACGCGCGGATTTGTGGCCTGTCACTCCGATAACTTATCACGCGTCTGTTACGTTGAAACATCATTTATTTATCTGCCCTTATGTCTTTAACATTAGAAATGACCGCTTGGTAACCTAAGCGATCTTTTTCTTTTAACGTCTGATTTTGATAGATTGTAGATTTACTATTTAGACACTGCAGGGAGAAATACGTTCCCATGTCCTAAACATTCTTTAAAATTCTGCAACTCAAATAGTATTGTCCCACCTTCCTTCCTTTTTGAATTGTCTTGATCATTATGCATTATGATTATTATTCAATAACAATAGATATCTTTTTAATTAATATATAACATATGTTTATAAAATATTATTAATAAAACAATAATGGAACCATAGAAATTGTAAACGCTTCTGTTAAAACAAATTATCGGTCGACCTATAATTTAACAATTTGTCCGTGTATACCAAAATGAATTTTACTGATGTTTTGATTCATCGCCATAAAGAGTTCTTCCTTGGAAAACTTTTTTGCTAAGTGCGAAGATCATTGAGGAAAATGTTATAGCCAGAAATGAGCGTTTACGGTGAAGCATAATGTCTGATGTTTAATCCTGTACAAAATGTATGTTATTCCAGCTGCCAAGAATCAGGAGCTCAAAAATATCGGATTCAGTTCTTCGTCAATGAACAGGTGACAGAGTTGTGCCCGTACGCTGGCTGCACTTGGGAGCGGTTCCAAGATAAGTTCCAGAAGTACACCAACTCTAATTTGGACTTCTGTACTATGGACAATTAGATTGCAGAACTAATGGAGCCGTTACTTCATTTGTTAGTTATTTTCAGTGTCTATTTATTGTACCTAAATGATATTAAAGAAATTTCATGTGTCCAATAAGAAATAATGCCTCAGTACAAATATTTTTTGTGACGTAATGTCCTGAGTTTTGTAATGCTTTGCTTACGCGGAAATTTTTCGATTGCAGGATGATGAAGGGGGAGCTTTCTGGAGAAGACCAATTTCAATTCTCATTTTTACTTGTAATTGTGATGTAATAAGTTACCATTAAAATAATTGATATTGTTTATACTCTATGAATATACATATAAGCATCAAAATAATGGTAATAGATAATTTACTATTTCTTTACAAAAGTCCTTTCGTCATACCTACGTTTTGCTAAAATTACTACATGATTTAAATTAGTTACACCAATGCACGTTTCTTAATTGTTATGTTTGCAATTTCACTGTCAAGTAAATATCTACGTAATGTCGAAGAATATTATACGGATGTCTACTCGTATTATCGCTTAATCCAAGAAGTGGAATCGCTTTTTATCCGGCAACCCGTCGAAGTCCAATATCAATAATTTCCACACAACAGTAGTTGCTAAAGTGGCATGCCAGGTCTTATCTGATTCTTTGATTTTCGCGAAAACCTGGTCTTGACTTCAATATCTATTAATTCGCTTTCAAGTATATTTATTGATTTACTAAAAGACTGTGACAATTTCTGGCTAAATCGTGAAGACTGTTACTTCGATTGAAGCCATGGTCTGAAATTGAGCAAGACTTTTTGAAATTCCGGGCATTATGAAGCCTTAAATTAAAAATATGAGAACGTTTTCGCACACAAGCTTAATTTTGTAGCAGGTGGTATGTTTGTCACTTCCGTCCAGTAGCAATAAGCAGGGAATTTCAGTTATTCTTGGAGCAGGCAACGCGCCAACTATGTCATTTGCCTGAGTAATGAGCCTCAAAATGGCTGACACATTAAATTTATGAAGAGCTAAATAGTAGCAATATGTTTGGTTTAAAACATAACCGGGTGTCGATGACATCCATTATTGATTACAATGACGCTTTTTTGCGAATTTTCTTTAATATTCATAAACATTTTAGACCAGTTTTTCTTTTAAATTTTCACATAAAATTCAAGTGTTTATATTCTAGATATATATTTTTTTAACTCATTAATCTATACGAAATTGAAAACTGTTTTGTGTTTTATGGCCCTGTATTATAACGATTCTAGATTCGGTTACGAGGCCACTTACTTCGGTGGAAGGTTTTTTTGTACTTGCCGTGCTATCTAGTCATATGTTATAAATCAGTAGTCTTTTCAACATTTGTGTGTTCTGGTTGTCAATATATGGGCCGGAGTAATTTGGGCGACCACGAGAATCTCCTATTTAATTTTTTCATTCAAAACACATCTTTTTTTTAAATGTTTATAGGATTTATTGTATGTTTTTGGGTTTTGTAATAAATGAAAATCCGTTTTAATGTTTTATGACAACGATATCGCTTTATTGGACGTCAAAGAGGATAGAGTAGGGGTGATCGCGCGGCGCCGGTACAAGGTTGGTGGGTGTGTCTCTAGTCTCGCGGTGCTGCGCGCGCGCACTTCTCCTCTATTCCCCACACGATACATACTCCACGGTAATAAATTATCATAAATAGTAATAAATATCAACAAATTACAATAGCCTTCCGTAAAAAGGTTAAGATTCTAATGTATATGTTTTTTGGCGTTACAAAAAAAGGTTGTGGTATATTTTACAGTTTCTCGTTTCAGGCTCTCGTATCACGTTTTCAACTATGCATAACAATTTTAGTTACAATTCAACGAAAAATCTGTACAGTCCGTTTTTTGAGTTGTTTGGAACGTTTAAAAATCGCTTTCGGGCGCCAAATCGAACCTTGGTGGGAAGGTGCCGAAACCGTCGAGGGCGGGGCGCGAACGTTGGGGCTGAAAACAAAAGAAAATATTAAGAATCCAGTATATAAACAAAATACAGGACATGCAGGATACATGCCGCGTGCCTTAGGAATGGACAAAGTAGCATCACAATAGTAGGGAGAGTCTAGGGTGATCTTGATACTCAATGTATTCTTTTCCCATCACACACAAAATATAAAAAATAAGTTCAACTTGCGGGTCTATGACTATTGAGGCTCAAACTACATATGTAAAAATGCGACCTTACTTAAATATAAAAACACTTTAATACCAAGACCATACGGCAATAAAAGGATATTAATAGACAGATCAATTTTTTAAGGTTCTGGTTGGATTTGAACTGTCTGTGGGTTGCTATGGGTTGAACCACTCTTGGCACTTACATATTATTCCTTTGTTGATCTAGGGACGCCCTTTAATGGACGCCTGAACAAGAGAACATGTTTTATTGTTTTAAACAGAAATAGTTGAACAAACAATTTTCCAACATTATTATTAAAAAAACGAATTTTGACAGCGCCAAAAACATCTTACTTTTGAGCTACTGATATTTATTGTTTTACATCACAGAAACGAACTTACCGCCGGGCTGACTCCTCTTGCGGTAGATCCTGCGCGTCCCTTGCCACGGAATTTGCTGATAGCCTGTTCAGCAAGGTCTGCTCTTTCCTCAGCCTCTTCCAACTCCTGTTGAGCCTTGCGGAATTTAGCCAAGTTGAGAGCGGCAATTTCTTCTGCTTCTTCGATCTGCCTCTTGTAGGTCTTGATCTTCTGTTGCAGTTTGTCGACCAAGTCCTGCATGCGCTCATGGTTCTTGCGGTCCTCCTCAGCCTGGAAAGTGAGCTCCTTGATACGCCTCTCGCTCTTGCGGAGATTCTTCTGTGCGTCAGCGTGTCTTCTCTGTTCACCGTCCAGCTCGTTCTCGAGTTCCCGGACTCTCTGTTCGAGTTTCTGGATAGCCTTCTTTCCTCCTTTGAGAGCGTTAGCCTCAGCCTCATCCAGCCTGACTTGAAGCTCCTTGATCTGTTGTTCAAGAGCCTTGCGAAGTTTCTCCTGGGTTTGAGCGTGTTCTTGTTCAGCGCGGAGTTCATCGGCAAGCCTGGCGGCATCAACCATTGCTTTCTTTGCCTTCTCCTCGGAGTTCTTGGCTTCGTTGAGAAGTTCATCAAGATCGGAGTGCAGGGTTTGCAGTTCAGACTCGAGTTTCCTCTTAGCAGCGGAAAGGGAAGCGCTCTGGGCGGACAACTCGTTAAGTTGCTCGTGGGCATCTCCCAGTTCTTGTTCAGCTTGGCGGCGGGCACGGTCAGCTTGTTCGAGAAGAGTTCTGGATTCCTCGAGTTCATTTTGAAGAGCATTTGCACGACGTTCAGAAATGCCAAGTTGTTCACGGGCATCATCGCGAGCACGTTGCTCCTCTTCGAGTGCAGTCTGGAGGTCCTTAATTTGTTGCTGGTAGCGTTTAATGTTCTTCTGTGCCTCAGCGTTGGCTTTGTTAGCATGATCAAGAGCGATTTCAAGTTCATTGATATCAGCTTCGAGCTTCTTCTTCATGCGCAGGGCCTCAGCCTTGCCCTTAGCCTCGGCTTCAAGAGAAGCTTGCATGGAGTCAAGAGCACGCTGGTGGTTCTTGCGAGTGTTTTCGAATTCCTCCTCCTTCTCCTGGATTCTTCTGTCAATTTCCTGTCGAACCTGAGAGAGTTCAAGTTGAGCGCGTAGAACTTTGTTCTCCTCTTGCTCGAGAGCGGCTTCCGCCTCTTCGAGAGCTGCCTGGAGTTCATCTTTCTCAGCTTCCAAGCGTTTCCTGGCCTTCTCAATTTCGTGAATGTTGCGGCCACCTTCACCAATTTGGTCAAGTAAGTCCTTGACTTCATCAGCGAGGTTCTTGTTCTCGCGACGGACAGCTTCGAGCTGCTCCTGGCCTTCTTCATAAGCACCCTTAAGGCGGAACAATTCAGTAGAATAGTTACGGCATTCCTTCTGGCTGGCGTCAAGTTCGGCAGCAAGGTCGTCAACCTTGAGTTTCCATTCACCGATGATCTTGTCGAATGCCTTCTGTTTCTTTTCAGCTGCATTAGCGATAGCAGTGGCACGGTCAACCTCGAGTTGCAAGTCTTCGACTTCAGTAGCAAGGCGTTGTTTGGTCTTCTCAAGGGCAACAACTTTCTGGTTGAGAGACTCAATGGTCTCTTCAGCCTCAGCAAGGCGTGCTTGAAGTTTGCGCTTGGCCTCTTCAAGCTCTTCAGAGCGGGCAACACCTTCGGACTCGTACTTGGAACGCCACAGTTGAGCCTCAGCATTGGCCTTGGACAGTTGTCTTTGCAGATCAGCCTTACCCTCGGCTTCCTCTTCGACCTGTTCGCGGATGTTGTCGAGGTCGTGTTCCAGGTTACGGAACTTGCCAAGAAGGGTAGCGCGTTCCTGTTGAAGGAAATACATAATTTTATTTAATACATATATATACGAGTGTTATTTAATTTAATTATTGTGTAAATACTTTTAATCAGTATTTTTTACAATAAATGATACGTTAAATGGCATAAATCTTAAAAGTACACATACCCTGGCTTCCTCATCAGCGAGCCTCTTGGTGTCTTCAAGCTGAGTGGTGAGCGACACCTTAATCTTGGAGAGTTGTGACACCTGAGATTCAGCCTCTTCCAGTTGACGAAGGAGGTCGGAATTCTCGATAGACAACTTCTTCTTGGCAGCATCCAAGTCATTGAGGGTGCGGTTGGCCTCATCAGCCTTGTTCTGCACCTCGTTAAGGTTGTGCTGGAGTTGCTTAACAATCTTCTCTTGGGCAGCCTGTTACGTATAAATAATTAATATAAGCAGTTTAAACGTTCTAAAAAATATATTTTCATGACATGATCTGAGAATCGAAATGATGTATGTAGAAAAAACAAAATACTTTGGTTAAACCATAATGGCTAATCATGTTAACTGTTATAAAATAATCCTTTTCTTTTTTAGTGGATAATATTAAATCATGCAAAGTTTTCAAACAGATCTTTGTTTGATAGTTATTTCGCACACATTTAGTTCTTCAGCAGTTTAGCTTACATGCTGTATATTTTTTGGAAAAATTTGTTAATATTTAAATTGGGTACTGTTATTTGGTATAGTGATATAAATCATGTGTTTACATCTGTTTTGTTTGATCAAATTTTAGTTCTTCATAATGTTTTTTAATAAAGCTGCGAAGCGGTATTTTCAGCGTCCGATGCCAACAAATCTATCTTTCGCTTGTTTGTACCTTTTCGTTGGACAAGTGGTCGAGACCGGCGCGAAGGTCATTAACTTCGCTAAAGTATTGAGAGCGCTCTTTCTCAGCCCTGAATGAATGGAATAGAATAAAAAAAAAATAAGTACATCGCTTTACCCATTACAGCTGCAGGTTCTTAGTTGGATAGAAATAATCAAATAGTCATGTATGTTGTTGTGTAATGCTGTTTTCCATTTCATAAAAGGAGACACCATGCAAGGTTCAACCCAGGCGGCACTCATGCCTTTATGGGTGACATTTTACCTTATCCCTAGCGACTTGGTCAATTGCCGCGCGTGTGTTGTTAAGCTCGTTGTAGCAAGAGGCACGGTCGTGTTCAGCCCTAAATTATGGTAATATAATAAAGTTCAGTAGATAATTTTAAGTTCGTAGATTAACTGTAGCATCCTAAAAGAATAAAACTTAGTTTACTTTGAAGCATATTCCTACTTCAACTTTCACATTTTTTACTCTATAGATTTATAAATATTACCAGATCGAGATTCCGCTCGACGGTTGGAGATGTAACAAAGCTTTAAAAGTATAATACTCACTTGGCCTTAAGCTTGTTGAGCTGGTCGAGCTGTTCACCCATCTCTGCAACGGCATCATTGTGCTTCTTGCGGAGGTTGGCGAGAGTAGACTCATGCTGGATGTTAGCCTCCTCGAGGTCACGGCGCAGCTTGCTAAGCTCAGCCTCGCGCTTCTTGTTAAGCTCAATCTGAGCAGAGGTGGCACCACCGGCTTCTTCCAAGCGCTCACCAAGTTCCTCGAGCTCACGGGCGAGGTCAGCACGCTGTTTCTCAGCCTTTGCGCGAGCCTGGCGTTCGGATTCGACTTCCTCCTCCAGTTCTTCGATGCGGCCTTGCAATTCCTTGATCTGTTTCTGGAGTTTGCTGACCAGCGACTGTTCGTCTTCGAGCTTGGCGGTAAGAGACGAAATTTCCTTGTCTTTGCGTTGGATAGTTTGTTCGAGCTCCTTCTTGTTGCGCTCGAGGTCGGTAACGGCCTCCTGAGTAAGTTTGAGGTCTCCCTCAACCTTCCTCCTTTGCTTCTCAACATCAGCACGCAATTTCTTTTCGCGTTCCAATGAATCTTCCAGCTCATCAAGAGTTTGTTCGAGCTTCTGTTTAACCTTGTTGAGGTGGTTGACCTTATCTTCGGCAGCCTGGAGTTCCTCAGAAGTCTTCTGGTTCGATTCGCCTTGCAGTTTCTTTTCTTTGTTCAACTTGTTGATAAGCTCATCCTGGTGGGCGATCTCGTCATTCAAGTTGCGAATTTGGTGGTCCTTGGTAGCCTTGTCCTGTTCAGATTTCTGGACAGATAGTTCGAGGTCCTCAATGTCCTTCTTGAGGCCAGAGACTTCCTGCTCCAATTTCTTTTTGGCCTGGAACAGTTGGTTACGGGCATCCTCTTCCTGGGTAAGACGGTCTTGGGTGTCCTAAACAGAAAGTTATTTTTACAATATTAATTTTACGATCGCCAATTTATGTTTATTTCCTAGCATCTGCTACGGACGTGCACAATAGAAAAGCAATAAAAATTGCAATAAACTTGTTCATATTGGAGGCCTGCTTTATCTTAAACAGTTCTGGATTATTTTTCACGTAAACAATCTTGAGTTTATTTAAGAAGCCGCGGTAAGCTAAACACTTGTAAGATGATTGTGCATCTACTTAAAATAAATACGATTCCGATTTAGATTACAACCAAATTTTTTACTTATGATAAATAAGAGAACGTCTAGTTTTAATTTATTCATGTGATAGTACGTACAACTTTTATTAGAAATACTGAAAATTACTTGAAATTTTTCCCGAAAACATTTTTAATAATAGTAACATAATAGAAATTTCTGCAATTACTTACCCTAAGTTGGTTCTCGAGGTCGGCCTTCTGAGCCTGGAGCTTGTTGGCACGCTCCTGAGTCTCAGAGAGCGATCCCTTCTCTCCCTCAAGGGAAGCCAACAGGGCGGTCTTCTCTTCGAGCAACTTGGAGTTGAGGGCCTCAACTTCCTTGCGAAGCTTTTCTTCCTTCTCGAATGCCTCCTGGGCCTTCTGTGCCTTCTCCTCCAGTTTCTGCAATCGATCCTCACTTTTATTAACACCGTCCCATACCGACACGTGATTATCGGCCATCGTTAATTTATCAGTCACACCATGAACTAAAACTAGGAATGTGAATTATTCGGTTCGTTCGTTGGGTAAGGAAGGGTGGTGCGCGCGCCGCAGACCGATCCGCTACTGAGATGCGCTGGAGTTTTCCAGTGAGCGGGATTAACGCCCCCGCACATGTTACATTGCGTATGGAAAAAGCACGCGCCAGCGGGTGGGGGGCGGAATCCAGAAATGGATACGACAGGTGCTGCGGTGTCACGTAACCGTCAGGTGGGCGCGGTCGGTTCTATTTGTGTTTCCCTGAATCATGTGTGCTAAAAGTGTTGGAATTTATTGGGTCAGAGTGTATAATCATTACTCATAAAGCGTTGAGAGGTGCTTACCGCGATCTCATCCTCGATGCGAGTGACGTTGAGGAGAGGCTTGACCCTCTGCCACAGTTTCCACCAGGGCCAGGTGCGGAGTTGCAAGTATTTGCGCAAGTTGCGCTGGACAACTTGAAGAGCAACCCTAAATAACAAAAATATCTAAGTTTTTGAACGGCAGAATAAATTTAAGAAGAATTTCTTTTTAGATTTTGGAAACCACCTCAAGTTTCTTTCGTCCGCTATGATGGTTAAATTTACCTTTGTTCCTGCAGCTTCTTGTACTCTTTGCGAGACAAGTAACCGCGGATGAAGGACTGCATCCAGGATACGATCTTGGACAACCTGTCGTCACGCAACTCTTCCATCTGACCCAAGACACCAGCACGGAAGAATACCTGCTCACCCATTTTAAGTATTACGCTACTGTGCGATGTGAATAGAAGTTGTTATGTATTCAAGTCCATATTTTAATTATTACGATTGCATTCAATAAACATAATTTATAATATATGCATATAGTTTATTGAGCAAAAAGATAATAAAAGATAAGGTAAAAAAAATGTTAGTTAGAAACGAAATTTGCCAATATTAGAAATATTAGTAAGATGAAGAGAAAAGGGTGGAACTATAGACATTTAGTGCATGTGCAGAACTGTGAGAGAATGCATGCATACTATGTTTCACAAGCATGTTATTCTACCTTAGTCTTTCCGAGCCTGAAAGACTCCGAATCCAAGCCGGTATGTTCGAGAATTTTCGAAGTGGCTTTCTCTGGTGTAATTGGCTCTTTGAGGAGGTTCGGGCACAGAATTTTGTATCTGCGTTTAAGGAGCACACATAATATAAAAACACAAGTAATTTCTAGAATACAAGGGTAACAAAACGAGCCTATGTAGCGTGGGCTCTTATATCAAAGCGACCTTGGTTTCTAAGGTTTAAGGATCATTGGACACCGTCAAGTTGTGTCACAAATTACCATTAGGGAAGGAAGGAAGGTAGGTAGTTGCAAATCATCGGATATTCGTGGATCGATGATGTAAAATCGCTAAACTACACAAACGGATTGTCGACATGCCTTGGTATGACCGAGACGGTAGGATTCGGGATCCAAGGCCGTAGCGTCCAGGATCACTTGAGCGATCTTCTTGGGATCGGTTTCCTTGTCCGCAGCTTGAGGAGCCAGGATCTTGTAGCTACATTATCAAAATATACACGCACACGATCAGCCACTAATGTCGCATAAGGTATTTTAAGTATTACATATGTCTCAGCTCGTAGTTCAGGAGGAAAAACTTTAACATGACTTTCATATTCATGTTTCGCTATGGTACCTAGCCATTAAAGGTACCATGTTAGCGTTTGGTATAAATATATACCTTGATTGTAATCTCGTTATCGTATTTGTAAACTACAGGTGCAATACGTTAAATCTTAGATGTATTTCAACGAGGGAGAACAAACCGTGGAAACTAGATAATCACTCTATTTTTTAGAGTTTTGTGCGTATTCGTTAACATGCTGAGTCAACTCAAGTATACTTAAGCTAATCGCTTTACAGTCTTGCCTTTGTATGACCAATACGATAACTCTCAGGGTCGAGCTGGACAGACTCCAGACACTTCCTGGCTGCTATTTTAGGGTCACTTTCAGCAGCCATGATGGCAGGCGCAAGAATCATGTAACTGTTTATAATAATATGTTATTATAAGAAATATTTGAGGTGTGTGTGCATTGCTAATTAAAGTAGATGACACATTGTAAGCCCAGGTGTGAATCCGATGACAGGATCCACATCTTGAAATAATTTTAGCAACGGTTGCTCACCGCTATGCTCATGTATTTTGATGACGTCAAGAGTGTGTACAAGAATAAAACTGTTCCAGCTATAAGAACTTTCCAGAGCTGAAAGAATTCAGTTTACATTAGCCAACCTCGTTGATGCCACTTATTAAAATAAATATCCGTAGATACAAAAATAAAATACTCTGTGTATGAAAAGACGGAGAGCTCATAAATATTTGATGTTGATATTGCGCTGAAAATAGAAATGTTTGGATTGAGATATCAAAATCTTACCGGAGTTTGAAGTCGGGGTACACCATCCTGTTGGGGAAACCTTTACGGCAAATACGGATGCCTTCAAGCACACCGTTACAGGTGAGCTGGTGCATCACAAGGTGGGAGTCGATGAGACCTAATTAACGGACACGTAAAAATTGTTAACATCATAATTTTTATACATAATCTAAGATCAAAAAACATCTTTCAATTAGAAACTTCAAAGAAGGTTTCAGAGAAACATAGATTAACATCTTTATGACTAATCGTCATGAAAATCCTCTCTTCTATTCTTAGATGTGAAGAATTCTTAGACACGTTTAAGAATAAAACAGATTGTTACGCATTTCTTCATTCTTACTCGTATTTCAGTATCTTGTAGTTGAATCACAAGGAAAATCGCGGTTTCTTGATCTTTTTCAAGCACTAATTAATATTACATTAATTGTTTTAGGAACTAAATATTAAAATATAGTTAATGTAAGTAAAAATAATTGTGTCCTTACCAGGCTGTTTCAATTCGTTGGGAATGATACAACGTACGAAGTGAGGCTGGGTGGACCTCAGTGTTGTCATCAGGTTGTTAAGTTGTTCCTGTAATAGTGATCATTATAACACACGTATAGTTGGAAAAGTTAAATTAGTAAAAAGCGTTAACACATATAGCGATTTAACATTTACCTTTATTGTAATCATAACTACTGCTATTTCAATATAGCAATTGAAGTAAACATAAAATGTATATACACACAAATTGGATGATGAAAACAACATGAAGTATTGTATTCGTGAAATTAACACGTATTAGATCACACAGTAAACAAACAAACAAAACTTATGTTACACACATAGAAAGCTCTTAATTATTTCATCAGCGGTAAGTATGTAAAAGTACCGGTAAATGGTAACATTAACAAAATATATTCCGTACTGTAGTAGATTTTTGTACTTGTTAATAAAAAGTGACACATCATTATAGTAATGTGTCATATGCAAATTATCATGGTATTAAATATATATTAAAAACAAATATAAATGAAATTGGGAGACGATCATTGCCCCTTTAGCTGTGAATGATGTTCCAACAATTATCAAAAAAAGTCCTTTGGGTATGCTCCAAAGGATTTATAGAGTAGGAAGTGCTACATCCATGAAGTATTCTAAATCATTAGGGTGATTGAAAACCAAATCAACTAAATAAAATCAATAAACACATAGGTACCCTGTATGCGGACGAGACAGTAGCGAAACCACCGCCCTTCTTACCGCGACCGCCTATGGACGTACACGGACAAGCAAAAATTAGTAAAAAAAAAGGACGAACACAAGAACGTCACAGGGACTAAACAATGGACAAAAATACAAGTAGAAAATACACCCGCGGGACACTCGGCAACATGAGCTGTGCTGTAAAACATACATTGACGAGACAGGTGATTAATGTGAAAGCGTTGTGAGCCGGTTTTTAGATGCGTATCCGTCAAATAATGAATTAACTAATATGGTAATAGTGACGAGATTGCAAGAAAAACCAGCCCTAAGCATGTTGTAGACGGAGACAATGAAGCTACACTGAAGACCGAAGCAAATCTCGAATATGTTATTCAAGTTTACCCTGTAGAGTGATGACACAGTCTGGAAAGCAGAACCCTTGGCGCGCTTGCCTCCAGCGCCTAATATATTTGAAAAATACATCAGTAAGATAAAAACGCCATGAGCCTATAAGACCTCATTTTATTCTTTATGATCCATTAATAAATGAAGAACAAGCTCATTGAAGTATAATTTGAGCTTCACTGATGTTATCAGTGTATTCGTAATGAAATTGTGTGCTATCGTGTGAATAATAGTGAAGGTTTATGATGATTTCATTATTTTTCAGTATGTTCACAGAAGTATTAAACAGCTCACGTACCTCTTCTTCCGAACTTCACCAAGTTTCTTAATAGAAATATTATAAAAAACTATTCTCCTGGGGAAGGCTTAAGAGACTTATAAATAATTGAAACCAATGTAAATGTAATGTTTCAAAAATTGATAATGATACATACCCTTGCCACCACCAGCACCGGCATCACCAGATTGACCAGGATGGTCAGCAAAGATCTCAACCAATAGCTTATTAGCACCCTTCTTGAACTGGTCGACAACGGTGTCGTTAAGAGGGTCCTTGTTCTTCTCAAGCCATCCAGTGATGTTGTAACCGACCTGTTTTTTGATACATAAAGATAAATTGACCAAATATGATTTATTTCATCAGTTGTGTAAGTAAAGATATTGTTATAAGAGTTTGTAAAATAATTTAAAACTTATACGTACGTTTCCGGCGTAATGGCCAATGGCGAAGTGAGCGGCTTGGCAACCTGGCTTGGGGGGTTTGGGCTTCAAGTAAGGAGCAGATTTGCCCAAGTGGTTGTTGTTCAACTTCTCAATGAAGGTTTGGTCAGTAGCCTTGGGGAACATAGACTCTTCCTCAAGAATGGAGAGGATACCCATGGGCTGAAATCGTATCACAGATATTAAACAAAGAACTTAATGTAAAGATTTCAATGAACAGTTTCTAATTTGTGTTGCTGACAATGAGTATATAATAAAAAAAATTTAGACTTTTTCCTATAATTTTATTTCCAATATATTTGAACATTACTTGCCTGTAATTTTGTGTGACTAAATATAATAATAGATGTTATGCGTTAAATTTTAAAGCAACATGCGAATAGAAGAAAAATTGTGCGTGTTTTGGATTCCCGAATATAATTTTTCAAGTTAATTATTGCCTTTGTGCTTTTAAGAAATAAAAATCGCAATCGTGGTATGCAATATCATTATGGGGATAAGCGGCAATCTTTAATACTATTGTTTATTATTATATTAACTCTACGGTAACTGTTACTAGTATTATTCTCCGCGAAGTTATTTGCGTGAACTTGCGCTGTTTTCTAAACTATAATGGCGGTGGTTTAGTTAAAACTGAAATAATAAGCCTATAAACTATGTATTCCTATCATTAACGTAATTGTATTTATATTTATAATTTCTTCACTGCGTGCGATGGGTTTGCAGCCATGTAACTAATAGCATCTGCAGGATTCGCTTTTACATTTCAGCTTTAAGCACCTGCTATGCGCGCCCTACTGTCCCAAGCTTTATCTACTGTGTTTAATACCTTTTCTATCAAATCAATTGTCGGCTGAAGATCCAAACCGAAATCTACAAAAGTCCATTGGACTCTTTCCCTTTCATATTCTTCTTGTTCTAATATGAACATAAAATGATTAAAGTATTGTTGTAATTTTTCATTGGTAAAATTAACACAGAGCTGGTTAAAGCTGTTCACCTGGTGCGGATACATGGAAAAAATAATCTATTTTTATAAATCTGATACTTACGAACTTTGTGTGTTTGGTTGTGTATGCGTGTGTGTGTAAATATATACATAAAATAGGAAATACAGAAGGAAGGAAATAATACAGAAGAACACACATAAGTAACACACGAAAAATAACACAGTGAGCTTGTAGCGTCCCTAAGACCCACAAGCAAAAACTTTAAATATTCCTAAATTGTTATGGTGATAAAATTTAATAATTTAAAGCCTTTACTCATGGGTTATGGCGAGATGCAAGTGTTCATTGTTGCGTTGCCGCCATATACCTTTTCGATAAGGTCAATACAATGTTGAAGGTCCATGCCAAAATCAATGAATGTCCACTCGATGCCTTCGCGTTGGTATTCTTCTTGCTCCAGTACGAACATATGATGGTTAAAGAACTGCTGGAGTTTCTCGTTGGTGAAATTAATGCAGAGTTGTTCAAAACCGTTGTACTGCAGGTAGACAATTAATAAGGAATGTTAGGGGTTTACAGTATAAGATGCAACAATTACGGATCACATTCCGTCTTTGGTTGAACCTTAACAAGTGAGATTACAGGAGTAGTAAAGGATTTGGGAATCGCGTCTATCCCCTAGACTTGCGAGTGTTTTCAAACTACATTATAAGGAGCCGTGTCTATCCCCATAGACTTGGCAGTTGTGGTAAAACTTATTGCCGCCCTCAGTTGTTCATGAACGATGGCGGGCCAAATTGTGGGCGCGTGGCCTATTACCTTCTCGATAAGATCGATACAAGCGAGCAAGTCCATTCCGAAATCGATGAAGGCCCAATCGATGCCCTCCTTCTTGTACTCCTCTTGTTCGAGTACGAACATGTGATGATTAAAGAACTGCTGGAGCTTCTCATTCGTGAAGTTAATGCAGAGTTGCTCGAAACCGTTGTACTTTTATAAACAATACGAAACCCAGATGAATGGAGAGGAAAAAATGTTAAGACAAGTTCTACATTATAAACATTAAGCTACACATAATAATTAGTCAGCAGGATATTCAGAGATAGCTTGACAAAACATTGATAGCGCTTGTAGAGGCTCTACAACCAGGCCACGGTTGCGTAGACCTGAATTATACCTTTTCAATAAGGTCAATGCAGGCCACTAAGTCCATTCCAAAGTCAATGAACTCCCAATGAATGCCCTCTCTTGTGTATTCCTCTTGCTCCAACACAAACATGTGATGGTTGAAGAATTGTTGCAGTTTCTCGTTTGTGAAGTTAATACAAAGTTGTTCGAATCCGTTGAACTAAAGAGTTAAATGCAAGTTAATATCAAAGAAATCGTCGATAATGTCTTTAACATTCAGTTGTTTAACCTTTTCTCCATCTGCTATGGAAACATAATCTGTAAAAAACACATTACACACCGAAGAGCACAAACTCCAAGACGTCCTTAGTTTCCTAAAACCACAGTATTAGGTCTAAAAAATTTAAAACTATGTAATACCATATTAAGGATATATAAAACATGTTTATCTCTTGATTCACACATAAATTGTCGCCAAATTTCGACATTCTGCGATAAACTTATATAAAATGCTACCACTTATATTATTACAAAGCGGTAACAATAAAATTGAAAGCTAAATATTTTAATTTAAAAAGTCATTTGAATTTTTAATCCAAAATCTTTAGCTTTCGTCGTAACCCATTTAAATATACTTACGTCGAAGATCTCGAAACCAGCAATATCCAGTACACCAATGAAGTGCTGCCTCTTCTGCTTGGTGTCTAGAGTCTCGTTACACTTCTTAACCAGCCACTTGAAGAGACGATCGAAGATACCCTTGCAGAGGGCTCCGACGGAGTTGGTGACCTGGTCCTTGTTACGACCCTGAGTCACGAACTCGTTTCCGACCTTGATACGGGGCTTCAACAGATTCTTGTACAGGTCCTGGCAGTCGACGCCAAGGAGCTTAGCAACCTTGTCACCGTCCTACACAAAGAAAAGTATTATATTAAATTAATTTTAAATTTAATGTTCATGGATTGAAGTTTTTTAAATCTTGTAATGATTGGCAAGACTTTTACCACAACTACAATGTACTTACTACTTGGGTTTTTAAATGACACATTAATGTTTTAATTAGCCACACCGATGTGGGCGGTATAATAATTACTACTACGACTGCGACGAATAAATCCATAACCAGTTAACAAATAAAGTTATAATATATATTATTAAAATTAAAGGTAATATAGTTGCTATTTACCTCAGTTCCATCAGCCTCAGCCTGTTCTTCGCGACCCCTCTGCTTGAACTTCATACAACCCATGTGCATGACGGCGGCCGTGATTTTGTATACGTTGTCCTTCTCTTCTTGGGTGAAACCCAAAATATCGAAGGCTTGCTACAATATTTAGAACATGATTAACATTATGTGTACATAATTTGGGAGGGAGAGACTGGAAGGTACTTCCTTTGGTATTTCCTCTGAAATTTTTACTACAAGATACTACTGTAAGTTCAATATTTATAAAGCAAATATTATAAATATTTGTTATAAAAGAAAACAAGAAAGATTTAAATAAAATGATTTCAGAAAGAAATACATACTTTGTTTCCAAAATGATGATATTATTTTAAAACTAGTTACTAATACTACTTTAGGTTAAAGAAAATCTATGAAATCAGCATTAGTATTTTTGTTAGTAGTCGATATAAAAGCTTTAAGCTGGTTAACGAAACATTTGTTGAACTAGTGCACAGGATTTTCTAGAATGCATGGTGTGGAGAGCGTATAAAATATTTTGAACATGGTGCGTCCTTACAACGTGCTCACAAACCATTATTGTGATTTTTTTTAACGATTCGTCATCTCCAATTTCCATTATTGTCGATGTCAATAGTTGGGGGTACTAATCTAGGATAAACTACGTCTCTCTAGAATAAATAACGGACGTTCCGTGTCTTTTTGCAATGGACACGCGAAACATTTCTTCCTCATAAATAAACTTACGTCGGTCAACACACATTCTTCACCGTCATCGACGTTTGGGATGGTTATCTTACCCTGAGCGACGTTATAGTAATCGTGTACGTCGTTGGATAACATACACATTTCTGCAGGTAGAAATCATTTACTTTAATGAAAATTTTGAAGATAGATACAATCGAGTATGCCGAAATGTCCCTGAGTGTTTAATTTATCACCTGTGCTTGTATTTGTGTTATATTATTTTAGGGGAGTGCTTGTGCTGGATCGAGGATAAACTTAATCCTTTTCTCGTGTGATCAAACCTGTGCAATAAGCCCATTTGAACTTTTGCAGGGAGCGAGCAATCATGTGCATGTCAGAAATTTTGTCAAACTGGACCATATTCGAATAACTGAATCAAGACGCACGCTCCATGCGTAAGTTCGCAACTTACGAGCGTCTTATCGAATTCTTCCGAGTCGTTGATTCCAGGTATCCGAGTCTTCCCCTGACTTATGAGGGGATAGTCCCCGATGCGGTTGCTTAGCATCGTTAGCTCTGTAAACACCAAATCATCTGACATACACATGCAAGGACTGAGTTTCAAGCTCAGCCTAAGCAAAGCAAGCGAAAGAAGTAAATGTAGAAGGAAAAAATGTTTGCAGAGTATGAAGAATTGAGCCCGCAGTCTTTTTCTGGACTCACATCGGTAAGCTTCATTTCTTCGCCATCATCAACGCCAGGAATAACAGTCTTGCCTTGAGATACGATGTTGTAATCCATGATGTCGTTGGACAACAAGCAGGTTGCTATAAAATGACACCATTTACAGTCATGTTTGATATTTGGTGCACATCTAAGGGGTCTAGGTATAAACATGCTCTAATTCATATATATATACTATTCTATAACATCTCATGCCGGTTCTGGGGCAAGATATATTGGTCGTGTGCCGGTTGCATGCGACACAAGGAAGGGTAACAAACACTTTGAACGATGCTAGAGCCCTTCAAGCCATCTGAAGGCTAACTTACGTCGGTCAAAACACATTCCTCTCCATCATCAACGTTCGGGATGGTAGTTTTTCCTTGTGATATTATGTAATAGTCATATACGTCGTTTGACAGCATACACATTTCTAAATAGCGAAACTCAAATTAATTATCAGGGGTACTAAATGTTCTATAGGTATGTGCAGTGATGTTACTCAGGTGTTTGTAAAGTGTTGTCTTAATAATCACATATAGTATTTTCAAAGAAATACACCTTTAACAAAATTCAAACATAGTACAAATGATTTAAATAATTTTTAAACTTAAAACAAAAGTTGAACTGAAACAGAACAAATTTATAAAAATATTAAAGAACTTTAAATAGTCACTTTACTGTAATAGTAAATAAAAAAAAAATATGTGTTGTATGTAGTGTCTGTTCGCACCTTTCAGTCCAGCGACGGAACCGGACATCATTTGGTAGAAGATGTGGTAGGAACGCTCGAGGGCCTGTTGAGAGATGACACGAGCCTTCTCCAGCAGATCTAGCAAATAGAACCGATCGGTTAAAAGTGATTCTGAGTCCAGATAATGATTATTTCATGAGTTGAGGGACTTACAGGTCTCGATATCAGCACCAGCCAGTTTACCAGAAGGTCCGAAGTGGATACGAATGAATTTACCCTGGAGAAGGAGAAACAGAATGTAATGTAGTTTATCTACTTAGTTACAATATCTTATCTTTAATCTATAGTTTCATGAAAATGTTTTAGTAATTAATATCAATGTCTTGAAGTTACAGTAATAAATCAGCAGTTATGTTAAAGAGTAAAAGTAAAGCAAGTATAAAAAAGTGATACTTACGAATCGGGAAGAGTTGTCGTTACGCACGGTCTTGGCGTTACCGAAGGCTTCAAGCACAGGGTTAGTTTGGACGACCTGGTCTTCCAGGGATCCCTTCTTCTCTTGGGACGGGTCCTTCTTCTGCGACGCACCAACAGTGGCGAAGTACGCAATTACCTTCTTCGTGTTTTCGGTCTTTCCGGCACCAGACTCACCGCTGTGGGGTTATTGGTTCATTTTATTTTTCTAATGCACGCTGACTTAGTTTTTACGGATTTTTTAAACGAGAAGCAACTATGAATATAAGAAAAATTCTATATTTTTTTAGACAATTTTTTGGGCTAAAACCATTCTTGTCAAAATTTGTTTTAGTTGTAATGATTTTTCGATTTTTTTTTTACCCGCTCTTTCAAGCATGTATTAGACCTGTCTGAAGACTTTTTGCTTTAACAGCGTATTTATTTTTTAGGAAACAGACAGAAAAGGTATTAATTTTTTCACGAAAGAAATCTAGTGAAAAATCCATAATTAGATATTTTAAATAGGCGTATACATGATGATTTTAATAGTTGCAACAGTTTTTTTACAGGTAAAAACCTATTCTTTTCCAATTGTAAAAGTAAAGTATCAGTTTGTTTGTCTTTTGACGGATCGACTTACGTAATCAACATAGATTGATTCTCGTGGTTGGTCAACATGTTGACATAAGCGCCATCGGAAATGGCGAAAATGTGGGGCGGCACTTCCGAGCGACGCTTGCCTCGGTACAGCTTGGCGCATCGGGTCGTGTACACGGGGAACCTCTTGTAGGGATTGATGGCCACACAGAAGAGACCCGAGTAAGTCTGTTGGTAATTGAACAATTACAACGAATGAGCAAAATTATATACAAAAATCAAATGAACTTGTAACGAAAAATGAGCCAAAAATTTAAATTTGCTATGTAGCTCTCTCCGATATGATTTAGCCTTTACAGAGCTAAATGTTTGCTTCTTGTTCAAAGTTTTGACCTGTAAGTCATTTATTTATAATTTTGATTTTCATGACATTTTTTTTATTCATAGGCAAAAAAATATTGAACAGAAAATTGAGCAATAATTACATTAATGTAACTGCAATAACCGTTATTTTTTAGTTTTATCCTTTCTAATCCGTCAACGTTTTGAAAGTAGTTATTTTTAAAACCATGGCAATTTTTCATTACAAATTCAAAGACTACATAAATACAAAAACTTCAAATATATCACACAAATACA
Source organism: Pachliopta kotzebuea (assembly GCA_018246255.1). Classification (NCBI taxonomy): domain Eukaryota; kingdom Metazoa; phylum Arthropoda; class Insecta; order Lepidoptera; family Papilionidae; genus Pachliopta; species Pachliopta kotzebuea. The sequence continues at coordinate 25,439 of DWLS01000038.1, read as the reverse complement.
GAGAGAGTACTGTATCGATACTTTGCTCTCTGTATTTAGAACATTTAGAAAAACACTACTCTACACGGAAATCAAAATTTTAACTAATAGACGTCAGTTGAGTATAAATTTAATAAAATTGTTGAAAATCAAAATTTAATTCCATGTAGAGTATTGTGTGAACATATCCATCATTCAACAAAGGATGTCATAGAATCCCATGTCTGAAAACCACTCCAAATAAAATCTAAATGAATCAACTAAATAGAGAAGAACACAACACTGAAAATCTATTCTAACAAGTGTCACAGCTATACTCTGGATGCCGTCGTGTCCTTTCTACCGTCTTGTCCTGTGTAAAAGGGTTCAAGTACGGTTTAGGAAATGAGAAGGATTAAGGATCTCAGGATAAAATGTAAGCGACCCTGTACTTAATGAGTATTTGTCAATTATTTAAACTGTCATAGTTAAATGAAAACTATAGGCTTTTTATAAAGCCTATAATTTTTATTTCGTTTGGATTGAGTAAATTTCAGTACAAAGCTGTTTATGTAACCGAATAATTGTTTGCAAATAATGTTATGTATGAATTATGAATTCGCGATATGTCAATTTGAATTTAATATGGTCGATTTTATGTCTTAAAAGGAACGACCATAATAATTCGAAGCGTTAAGACTATTACCACAAATTTACCTTACTGTCATGTAGGCAAATTATTTGTATTAATTTATTAATGAATGTAATGTAATGGCTATAACATTACAAAAAGTTTAGTTTTTGCTTTGTTGAATGGAAATTCATTTAAATTTAAAGTTTTAACTAATCGGTCGCATTTAAATAGAGGGTTGTTTGTAAGAGGTAGAGTTGAGATGGAGACATGCACGGCGCACACTTGAACGCTGCAACCCCTTTCCTGTTTCCTGACTTACGTAAATAAGCTTATGGTAATATCTCTGCTTCAAGTTATACAAAACCGAAGCGTCGTTGAGGTATGTCAAGTTGGACATATCCTCGCATTTCTCGTACTTAGGCGGGTTGACTTGAGCTACAAGATCCTTCTTGAAGTCTTTGGTCTGCGGGAGAGATGTTTCAATCAGTATTAAAGTAATGGTAAAGGCGCTTGTCGCGCCTACTCACATAGATCAGTTTCGCATAGTATCGTTGTCGGAGATTGTGAAGCACAGCAGCCTCGTTAAGATAAGTCAAGTCAGCCATGTCCTCGACTTTCTCGAATTTCGGCGGGTTTACTTGCGAGAGGAGTTCCTTTTTAAGTGTCTTCTCCTGCTCATTCAACAAACGGATTAAGTATATGTTTATAAACAAGACGAGAATTGCATACATGATCCCGTGGTACTACATCAAAACTTGAATGAAAACTCTTCATTGTAATCTCGTAGACTTGCTAGTCAAGTAATGATTTTTAGTTTAAAATAAAGGTGTTGTTGAAAGATAAGGTAATACAAAATTTTTAATTTTGGTAAAAGTAAAGTTGAATTTAACTTATATTTTATTATTGGATGAACTATGAAAAATTATAAATTTGAAATCGGTTATCTAAGGTCATCACTTATCATCGAGTTCATTCATTATAGTTACCTCGCCTCCGGGTAGGTTGACGGTCACCAGGTCGCCCTTGGTGGCCTTAATTTCACCCTGCACGAAGCCCTCCTTCTCGTCTGGTACCCAGCAAGCTTTCTTGCCATCGTAGGGCTTGCTTTGGTCGATACGTTTCTGTTCCAGTGAGACGAACAGGTACGGGGTCGGATCGGGGTCCTCACCCTCTTGTACTTGTGGCTTCGGCATTTTCGGAGGGCTGACGAGACTTTTGGGCTAGTCGAGACACGAGAACACAGCCCTGGAGCCTTCCTGTGGAGCACAACACGCGTTATTGGAGGGGTTCCTTCCGCAACGGCGCGTCGAACCCGAACCCCGCGCGTCTATTTGTGGCCGTAACCCGAGTAGAGGCCGATTTGGGAACAGTGCCAGCGCGGACGCCGTTTGCGTAATGCCCGAGTTTTATGCTCTCGTTTTTATTGGCTACCCCGATCGGCCCTTCGCGTACGTTACGTCACAGGAGCGCGGCCTGGAGCGACGCCAACCGATTTATCCGATCGTGCTTAATGTTTATTGTCTTTTATGGCAATGGTCATAAATCATACGAATACCGATTGTCCTTCCGCCTTAATCGCCATGTATACTGTTCAATAAGAGTAAATGTTTGACTGTACCTCTTGGGTTTATATGTGTTTCATGTGCGTTGTTAATTACCGACTTGCAGGCGGGAAGACAATCGAATCGGATCATCGAACGTAACACACTTGAATCGCGTCTACCATCACCATCGAACAATAAACAAACGGTATCCACTGGATAGACCACTTGCACAAAATCCAAATCCAATCGGCAAATCAGCTGGCGCGTCCTTGCTACGTCACAGTACCGACACACTCGCGATGTCACCACAACACTGGGCGCGCGGGGCGTGCACGTGCGTGCGTACTTACGTTTGAAGCCGTTCTGACCGGCGGCGGGGCGCTCCGTTGCTTTTTATACCGGGAACACGACACCGCAGCTCCCGATCACCCCATTTTAGGCGGATGCGCGCCTGGCCGGGAGCTACGCTTTCAGACGAGCTTGGCTTTCACTCGGGCGGGAGCGTGCGCGAGCGCAGCCGCCGCCGCCGCGCGGCTCTGAAGCGAACTCTGATGCATTTCTGTATGGGCGCTGCTAGATCACTAACTAAACAACTAAACTTAATTTAATAATATCTAATTAAAAATATATTTATAATCAATAAAATTTCACGAATTGAAATTAGATCAAGAAGCTTTTTTATTTACCTATATTCTACGGTACAATTTTTTGACTAATTACGATAATGAAACTTTAGAGTCATTAGTAATACATAGATACACATGTAACAATGAAAACAAATGTTAGATGGTAAGTTAAAATCTTTTTACAATATTTTTTTTATTAATAACATATACAAAATAAAAAAAAATCATACAGATTATGCAAAAACATGTAATGGGGGAGTAATGAAACAATGGAAAAAGGCTACTGGATGCTTATGCTTCGCTACTATAAAATAGTCCAATTAAGCTAATTTTTATATTGAGCAAGGGATTCTTTAAACATATCCTGCTTTTGTTAAATTAAATTTTTGTGAGTATTCTACCCACTAGAACCCTCTCGAAGGTTTGAGGGTGTTAGAAAGAGATCCAGAAAGCACCAGTGACCAATACCACGTAAAAGATTAGGACAAGATCTATCCTAGCGCCATCTGTGTACTACGTTGTGCACGAAGATGTCTATACAATCAGAACAATAATATTAGAGCCTCAGTAATATTTTATTTGCTAGTAGTTCAAAGTAAATCCTCTAAAATATATATTTATAAAAAAACAATTACAGTGTTATATTGTTAATTAAAACAGGTATATTGTTATAACTAACTATCTTTTAAGTTAACGATTAAAATTACAGAACTTGATAGCAAAATGAGAAATAAATACATATATTTTTTAATATCTATTATTATTATTTTCTTTTTTTAATCTTCATATTTGTATTTTATGTTTTTTAGTGCTATTTCTGTGTATTTTCAAGCAGACTGAATTAAATATTTTTCTTTATTTCTTTCTTTCTTTTTATATCATATAACGTTTATTATATAGTTTCATATGTAATTATTTTCATGGAATACTTTTTTAATCGTTACTGTAGTACATTTGACTATCCATTTAGGCTTACTCTTTCACTAAGTTTAACTGGTAAACAATTCAAAATGAGTTAAGCTCGCCTGTACTATATTGTTTCCGTGCAATTATTATTTGTAGGTACTTTACATGGATATACAAAGGTATAAACAAAGAATGAAACAAAAAAATCTTGTAAATAAATTGTAGTAAGCCTTTCACAAGATATACAAACGATCTGGTAAAGGTCGCACGTATCCGCTAGATGTAGTAGACAGCGCAGGAGCGATCTGAGTGGACGTCTTTCAGGAAGGCCTATGTCCAGCTGTGGGCTTTTATCGACTGGTGATGACACAAATACTTTTCTAAATACGTTGCTTAACAATCGCACCGAATTGGCTTTCATAACTAAGGTTTAAATCATCATATAAATAAGTCTTGTGGGTAAACAGTGTTGGCTTTTTAATTCATTCATAATGTTTAAAATGGGTAATTACGTACATTAACTATCTAGAGTTATGAGTTATAATTGCCTAGATCATGATTTTGTCACTGTTCCACTAAATCACGGGTTATAAAAGATTTATATCAATGAAGATCAATAAAATGCAGTGAAATATCCGTTCGGTCTGTTTTTATGAATGGATTTACGATCCGAATGGATTTTATATATTTTATAAGGTCGATGAGCTCCAACTATTTTCAATAGCTAAATAATTTAAAAGGAATGGGTTAATTACAAATCACTTGTTCTTAAAGTACACAGTATTTTAGTATTGCAATATACCAGCAATGTTTTTTTTATTAAGAATTATTTATGATATGTATATATGGTTCCGTAATTAGTACTGCATGTTTTAATCATCTTCATCAACCGATAGACGTCCACTGTTGGACATTGGCCTCCTCCAATAGTGGGGGATTTGGGTTGTCTCACACTACGCTAGCCTAGTGGGGGTTGTTTGGGAGCCAAAGCTTCATTTGTTGATTTCCAAGGTCAATATCGACCAATTGAGGTCGGCTTGGGTCCCGTGAGTTGTTATGTTTCACCCCTTACACCCTCTCATGTTTTAATATATTGATTTATTAGGTGTACCAAAATATGAATATAGTAGTTTTTTGATATACTTGGTTTCCTTAACACATAAATCAAAATCTTTAATAGATGATGGTTACCTTTTAAAAGACGGTTTTGGTTCCAGTTTTACCAGATTTCTAATTAATATATACTCACCTAGTTATTGTTGGTGGAGAAGTAAGTTTCCTCGTCATGTTTTCCTTTGTATAAACTCAAGCTTGGTAAGGATCGAAACAACATCTGCCATAGTCGTGTATTATATGATACTAAGCTATTGAACCTGTCTAGTGCTATTACATTTAGTTTAAGCTTTAAATATTAAATTAGTTATTAAACATGAGCTGTAGCCCTGCAGATTTTACTCAGTTAATGTGAGTACATGAATTTGTATATTAAAGAAAATAGTCGCAAATTCATTCAGTGATTTGGTAGTAAGAAAAGTAACTTTTGAAACTATAGTTTTTATCAAGGGTATTCTAAATTCTATTATTATATCATCGCAGGAAAATTTATAGGTTTTGTAACAGAATTACCACAGATAACCGAGGTGTGGCCGGTGGCACATTTATACTGCGGAATGCTCATCTAAAATATGTATATATTTATAGATCTCAGAAGCAAAATAATCGTGATTCATAAAGTAAATATACCCTCATATGCCGGCTGAGATCGTTTAATGACGGATGACTAATGCGTACAATATGCACGGTGTTGCCAGTTTCATTGCCTTATGCGTAAAGCTCTTTCCAAAACACACTGCCCCTGCTGTTAAGAGATACACATATGTTTTTATGTTGAAATAACGAAACTATTTTCAGACTAAAAACTAGAACTACTTAAAAATATTAATATTCTATTAATAACGTAATTTGGCAACACCGAAGAGCCCGATTACTAAACTGAACAGTTCCCAAAGTGTTATAATAATTTCATGACGACGTATGTAGCAATTTCAACTATAATTCATTTGTATTAAAATTATTTGCTTTCTTATTTATAGCGGTAAATAAAAATATTTTATTTTACAATGAATAATAGTTTAGAATCTGTTGTAAATAACAATCAAGGCTGTACTAAGGTTTGTTAATTTCCGGAGTAATTGTCGTGATTATCATCTATAATCAACGGTACCGATTATCAAAAAAATCGTAATGTTTTCGCCAAAATATTTTTTTTTAGAAAGAATAAACCTTTACTTCATTTTTAATAATCATAACAAAAAACTTTATATTTCAGTATTAATAAAAATAAATAAAAAACCAAGCATACATTTAGCGTAGATCGGACTGTAAACAATAAAATACTGCAAGTACTCCGTGATGACAATGACGTCAGGATATATTTGAAATCAGTTCCCCGTGACCATGGCTGATGAAAATCAGTCAAAACTTAATAAATAACTACATTGATATCCGTACAGTTTAGTTGTTTAAAATGTATAAAACTCGTTCAAAAATTTAGGAGCTCATCAAATAAGACGTCAGCTTGTTTCACCAAATCACTCCAGGTATTCTAATTCAAGATATCTTCAGGTCTATTGAAATGTAGTAATAGAAGACAAATTAAATTAAAAACAAATATTGGAGAAAGGTTTCTGCAATGCCAATGTCGATCACCAAACTAACTGTATAATTTTGGAAGCACTGTAGTTAGTAAATAACTTGTAGTCAAGGTCTCATGAACGTTCATAAATGGATTCGTGGCATCATATAGAGTAATTTGGATGATGGTAAATTATTCTGAACAATCACGTTTCACCATCCACGACCTTATTGTAGCTTAGCTTTATTTTTAGATACAAAGAAAGCAAATACGAAAGAAGCGATTACGAAACGACAAATCGGCCGACATTTGATGACGCCTATAAAGTTCCCGCTACGAGCTCAATACAAAAACGAACGCGACTGAAATAAGTGCATCTGTCAGTTGCGCTAGTAAACTGGTTAAATTTTACGTGGTAATACTACTTGCGTAACAAATTGATTGCTTGTTATTAATCAGTAAAAATGTTGCCAATTAAATACTCATTTCAAATACTACCGCTATATATTAATTAATTCCGTTATCTCGGCACTTCACGATCATCTGATATGTTTGCCAGATTTTGATTACAGAAGTGTTCTGCCAACATATTTAATTAGTAATAAAACTTTTGTAAACCCTCTACTAGTCTTAATAATTACCTGGTAGATACTTGAAGCAGAAAATTAAGAACTCATGGCATATATTAAACAGAGTATAGTTTTAATCTTCAAAAGAAAAAACAAAAGGATATAAACATATAACCCTACTTTTGTCATTGATTCGAAGGATTAGTTAGGAGACAAGTATAAGCTGGAAGTGTATTCAACATTCAAAATAGCTAATAACATAACTTTAGAGTACCCAAAGATATTATTTTAGTCACTACCCAATTTACAATAATAATATCAAACGAGCAGGAAGTTCATCTTTCGTTAAAAACGCGCACTCCCATTAATATGACGCCGGTTAAAATGATATACACTTCAACATACTGTACTCAGCGTCTCAAGACGAGATTTTAAAATTTTATTAACTTAAAAAGTTTCATGTCCATAAACTATTTGATTTCTATCAAAACTCGTTTTCTAATTTGTTACCACTGGTATATATAACGGTTTCTTTTATTAAATGCTCTAGGATCTGATTAATTTGTGGCCATATTTTAGATCATCCTAACCATCACATCAAATTTCCATATATTTACACCACAAATCCTTGCAATAGATTCCTACTAAGGATAATCTGCTAAACTATTAATTACAATCGAATTCAATTGTGATGATAGTTATAATCTACTACTACTAAATTAAACACCGTCACTTCATTCTGGGTAGATCGAGCTGGAAATAATAAGCTGTAGATGATCCATGATGACTATGATATCTGGAAATTGGTCAGTTCGATCACTTTATGATAAAGGATGTTGCAAAGCGGTTAAAACGTCAAGTTAGTAAAATAATATAGCTGTAGTTTACCACTCTAGATGTATAGTCTATGATTGAATGTGACGGTGTGAGTATAACGTATTTTCGGCAATTTGCCAAAACACCACATTATAAAGGTTATGTCAGGTATAAAGTTTATTACATTGCAAATGAAAAATTATCAATAAAGATTAATTTATTAATGTATAGTATTATAAACATAATTTCTTTACTGCCCATAAGGCTAAACTTTTGTTACACGAAAATCCCTGGTTTAATCATGGGGCAAAAGCTTAAGGAGTTTGGTTGGTGGTATGGTTTTTCATACATGGGCCTGGTCAGCTTACCTACTCACCTTATTTTGCAATAAAAGTATCTGTTCTAGTGCATATGGGAACGAAAATATTCAGTCCGAGCACACTTCAGACTCAAATGTCATTTAACACAATACAAAATTGAGGATAAGTATTTTCGCTCATTGTAAAAGTTAAATAGAGGCCCGTAAATATAACTATAGTGCATAAACCCAATACCTATTTTGAAGTATGCTTCCACTGACGACAATAAAACATTTTTTAAAAACCAAGCGACATTATCCGCAGTAATATCAAATTCAGTGGATGATAAAAAAAATACACCGGAGTCTTGAGTAAATCATAATGACGGCTGTCCATCGCAGCCCAGTGTTGGATATAGACCTCTTCCAAAGAGTCTTGAGTAGATATTTATATTAAATTAGGACCCAATTTGAACACACAAATCTCATAAAGCAATCGTTGCTTGGAAGGCGATTTTTTTGTAGCCATTGATTGCTTAATCTTATCTTGCAATAATAAATAATAAACAGCATTTTTAATATCCTTTCACATCATCCCCACTAATGGGACTCGGGCCCATCTCCCTCAAGAAAAGTCGCGGATATTTATCCACCATGCCAGCCAAATGTTGGTTGAAGCATATCACATATCATACAACGAAGCAGTTGTTATTGGAACGTTGATTTCATCACATTGTTTTCCTTATATCAAAATCCACACTAATAAATATAACCAGGTTATCTAAAGATAAGGAAGCAGCATGAAGTCAGAGAAGCCAACAAATGCTAACTTTGTTTTAACGCGCCTTATGATCTGTTAAAGAATTTTGTTCTAAAAGGAAGAACAGTCTACGATCTGTCTATAATTATGTCATGATATTCTGTATTTCTTCACAACTATACCCACGATTGCAGAAGATGAAATGGTATGTCTAGTTGCCTTTGTAACCAGAACACAACATTTATGTTTCTACTGTACTGGTACTGTCCCCCCTCAACATGCAAAATAAACATCCTTAAAGAACAATAAAGATGTTAAAATATATAATTTAATTATAAAATAGGTAACTAGGTAAACGAATACTAGCCATTATTAGTATCGTTTATTTAGCCTTCGCTTATTTGTGATCGTCTCGGTCAGGACTTTACTCTACGTTGTGTTTATTTATTGTAACATTTAGTTCTTCAAGGTTTATCAGATTATCTTAAAGAGTATTCAATTCTTCTATATAATCCTAAAAGAATAAAAGGTCCTAACCGAGAAGATCATAGACACTCAGAGGCCTACTATGAACATTAACGAAACTAATTACGACTATTTTTCATTTACTTGGTCACGTAAAATATAATTGAATGATATAGCGAAACTTTAAAGATAAATCTTTCTAATGAAGAAGAACACTTACAACCCGAAAGAGGTTTTACGGTGGTTCTTATCTGATTACAGACAAAATATTCTTACTAACATTGTATTACTTTATCAGATGCTTATCTAGATTCTGTATTGTGTTCCGATTAGCCGCATTGGACTTTGTGCAAAAAACCGTAGTCGTTAAGCGGTCAGCTGCCAAGAATTCCCGATTGTTAAGTTTGTAGATGTTTTTCTGGGTCTATTTTCGCTCAGCACGAATAAAATCGTCCGTCCGATGCGAACGGTGGCATTTTACCAGGCTTTCGACCTCTCTGTCCCATATATCGGATGTCTATCACAATTTATTGTATGGCATTTATTTACTTCTTTATAATCATGTATTAGTTGTGAGTTGGTTTTCTTCGATTGACAATTAATTAAAAATCGAAAGCTAAACTTTTAAAATTTATGGATTGGAAATACAAGAATATATCTATCTGGTCAAAAATTTACACCATAAATAACGACATAATACGTCACCTGAAATACAAATATTTGAATTTAGTACATACCGATCATTAATTACGTAATATTATAGATAATTATTTCACCGGATGTAGAAGTAATATAACGGCACTTATAAAATTACATATTGCTTCGGTAAGGACTCTTACTAATGCCGCAATTAAAGAGATAGCTGTTAAGTTTGTGTTTATTAAAGCCATTATTGTTCATTAGATTAAAATACGCAATAGAAACCAAAATTTACCACTTATTTATTTATTTTGAATGTACCCATATATGAGAGCGTACATACATTGTTTTTTGAATAAAGTGTAGTGTAAGAATAAGGACGAGCTTTACCCAAAAAAGAATTTCGTTTTCAAAATTGCTGATGTAAGAAAATAATAACCAAAAATTAAATAGCATGTGATCTTACGCCAGTAACTACAATTATAAAAAAAATATAGCTAAAAGATACAAAAAACTTCGAAAAGACACGTTGTCCTCTGGGGAAAGTCAAGGATACGAGGATATTTTTACCAATTGGAATCCCTTAAGTAGTCGTTCTCTACGTTTGGAGAAGTCACGGGATCTCCGTATAGAACACAACTGCGGCCAACGCTGCGGTTATTACCTAGACGATCTTCTATGTAGCTACTAAAACCTACCACCAGTTATGATGAATTCGTTTGACTGAAACATTGTGTAATAAAAGTAGCAATAAAACGAATGTAAGCAGAGTTTATGCTCAAATAAAAATGTACGTCACTCTGCAACAAAACTGTAACTAATATTATCAACATCCGTACGTTTCTAAGTAATTCATATGGTTATCGTCTATTTCTATATCATAGCATTTTCTCAAATAGACAACCGTGAAAATCATATTTATGATGCTTAAGCCCATTAACTTTTCCTACGTCTGCAATAGTGTCAGTGTGAAATCTCATTTCGACTATAAAGTTAGCTATATTCACGTTTGTAAGTTTCATTCAATATTTACGATCTAAAGTAAAGAAAGAAGCAGAAAATTTTGCTGATTTATCATTAGTATTAATATTAATAACTTTTCTGCCTTCCTATATCAATAGTCAATGATAAAAAATGTATGTTCTATTAAATTTAGTCAATCTCTCGCGGCTGATGTTGGGTCCTACCATCTGCCATTATTGAGCAGGAGTGTTAAAAATCAATGAAATTCTATGCCGATATTTAAAAAACTTTCGAAGTGAAATTTGAATTCTTAAAACGATTAACAAACGAAACGATTGGTCAACTAAACCTGAAACGATGTATCGTTTCGTAATAAATAACGCAGAGAATTACGTAGCTACCAATCACCGGTACGTACTGCTGCAGGTCGCTTCAAATATTTAGCGCCACCGTTGACGACAATCGGCTAAGAAACGAGACGCGATCTATATCTGTAGCACGAGCTGACGGCTATTTCAGCTCTGCTATATTTAGCCTCACAAAGATCGCTACAGCGATGTGGGTCGGGATTCCTTTCCGATAAATACAATGGCCGGTGGTACGCCGCGACATTTGCGTAACCCGCGCCGGTACGGACGGTACGGATCAGCCTCGCTTTTTGATGGGTCACCGGTGTTAGAAAGTTGATCGACCAGCTTTTGCTAAGCGATTGGTTCGCCTTTAATAACGTAACGCTGCTGAGGATGGTCACACTATATTGCGCTGATTCCTTTAAGGCATGAGAGAGGCAACATAGGAATACTTGTACACTTGTTACTGTCTGAAATAAGTGTATTTAAATTACAAAGTTTCTTTAATATACATTACTTATAAATCGGATTATTTTTAGTTGTCTTCATACAGTCAAGTTATATAAATATAAATTTCGAATTATTACTATTTTAATTATTTATTTTTCACTAGAGTCTATTTCTTCATCTCAGGGTAGCATCTTCTTCCGAAGGTTGGCGATCATTACGGCAATTTGGACCTTAGATATCGGGTGCTCTTTCGAAGCCACTGGCGTAGGTTTTTTAGTAGTTTATGATGAGCTGCAGCAGTTCATATTTTGCTTTTCTTTATTATATATAAGATTTCTGGATATTTGTTCATGCGCTTTAACACGTATGCGTTTTTCACTTTATCTCTCCAGGATAACCTAAGCATTCTCCTGTACACCCACATTTCGAAAGCTTCAAGTTTCTTGCTCATCGATCGAAAGTCTATTTAAATAAAAGTAATTTAGTCATTTATTTAAAAAATATGTTGAATATTATCTAATAATATATAATTCGTATAGCAACGTACCTGATAAGTTAAAGTATAATGTCATTGATGATAAAAAGTTTATGTTAAAAAAATCAAATGTTCTTATAACTGATTGAAATAGAACAAGCGGACAGTTTCCGATACCGTTCGGTCGCGTTCGACTGAAATAGAAAAGTCTACCGCGTTAATATTTTAATTTTCCAGGGACTTCAAGGAGATTGAATATTTTAAAACAATTTCCACCTGTTCAAAAATACTAAGAACATGAATAGGTAAAGTAAATTTAAATCAATTTGTCTAGATAGATTCGCAGCTCCACAGCTCCCGAACAGTAATATGGAAATTTAACTTGTTCCGATTTGAAGGACCTTACTTTTCTTTATTCTTTAACTCGAGACCAGCAAGGCGTTCACCTGATGTTAAGTGATACGCATGCTCATTACGAGGCGCTGGTTAAGATGGTGTAAACAGCGCCACATAGCACTCTTTGCTTTGAGACGCTCCTTTCGTCTCAAAGCAAAGTCAGTCAGTCTTCTTACCCCAGTAATTTCACTAGTATACACCTTTCAAACCGGAACACAGTAATGTACGTACTATCTGAGTACTAACCTACCTAGGCAGTCTTTGACAAATAAGACCTACCACCAGTTACCATTGAAATTACTGTGGATATGAAACCATACGTTTGGAGATGAGAGTAATATGGGACTGTTTATATCATCATAACTAACTGCTTGTTATGGGCGGGTGTATCTACGTGAACGTTATGCTCGTCTCGATCATCAGTCACCAATCCTTGAGTTCAGATCTTGTAGGACAGTTCTTCGAAGGCGGAGTAGTGTCTCGTTAACTGGTCCGTTAAACAAATGACTCAGTGTTCGTTAGCCAAGAGAAACCTAATATATACGACACGATCGCCGCTCGCCAATTCTATTCTTGCATACCACGTTTCATCACCAATGTAAATACTACTCTATTATTTATATCAACAGGATTCAATTTCGCTTGTATATATATGCAAGCTATCTACAACGGAGTTTAAATCCAATGCTACTTTATTAAGATTCTATTTGTCTCAATCATATTTTTATTGATAGCTATATCATTTGGAGTTAAATAAACATCATCTTTTCCTCTGTACTAATCTAAAAGAACGTCACAAGGTTTATTTGTAACCTGAAGCAACAGCGTTATATACACAGGGATTTCAAGAAATATAGTTTAATAAAAACTGTAAATAGAGAACCAGCGTATCCTAATACTATATTATATTATATAAGCCATATATCAAATCGCGAGGCTATAAACCTTAAAAAAGATACAGTATTATAATTTAAAACCTAACACAGTGAATGACTAATATGAAAACTTTTTGTATTAAAAACTATATTAATAAAAACCTTCATCAAAAAGTGTATTTGGAAATACATCAAAGTTGGAGACAATCACAAATCCGACTATCTTTATCAGCCGATAGACGTCCACTGCTAGATATAGGCCTCTAATCTATAGTGGGGAATTTGGGCCGTATCCCACCACGCTGGCCCTATGTGGGTTTGGGAGGAAGCCAAAGCTGCGTATGTTGGTTAACAGGATACCCCACAAGCTGGTGAGGTTAGCTTGGGCTCCGTGAATTGTGTAGGACCCCTTACACCCATCAGACTTAAATAACATAAAAGAAAACTACTTTTGCAATGATTTAGCGAATATTATATTAGTTAAGAATAACTAAACTATATTTGTTATTTATACCACATATTGACCTCAATTTTATATGGTGTTTGTTAACAATTATGCTATGGATGTTGAAGATATTTTACCAAGAATACTTAGGTATTTACAAGCTAATAGCAATGCTGTTAATGCTGTAGATTTATATGGGCTAGCAGTCGAATTGTAGACTTTCGTGTTTTTATAGGTAAGAACATAACTTTCTTTTTTAACATTTAAAATAACAGAGAGAAGTTCTATATTTATATTATACGCTTGTTGACATAATAGATAAGAACAACACGGGTACACTAAACTCGTTAGCTATCAAGATTGGCGAACGTTGTGACAGACGAGGGTAGGGAGATATAATGAATATATATTTATGACCACGTTAAAATTCTACTTTCATAAAGATTTTAAATTAACTCTTAAAATCCTTTAATCATATAAGAAGCAATCATAATGATAAAGTCATTGGTGATAAAAACAAAAGTATTAATTATTGTATTAATCGTTTATAAGTATTGATGATCATAGTATTTAATAAAGAATAAAGAAACGCAAATACTAATGGTGATTAGATTGTACCAGCGTGTCTCCTGGCTTGTTCCTAATCATTGCATTCTTGACAGATTGGTCGTAACCATCAAGTAGTTGCAGTGACCCTCCTGGCTAGCTACCACCTAAATTATTATTCCTTCCGTTTCTATATGTGTTTCAATTATAAGAATATGAGAGTAAATATATTCTGCTGTATCATAAATGAAAGAAAATTAACTTAAAATATTGTTTTAAGTTTATTTGTTTTATTTACACCGTATGAAAAAGTATATAGTTGAACTTAACTTTCACCTTAGATAGAGTTCTCTTCCAACAAACCTTAGCGTGTAGAGTAATGTGAATAATCTATGTGGTAAGTTCTATAAAACAAGATATTAAACAAAAATAAAACTGAATATTACAAAAGGAAAAGAAATAAGAATAAACACTAAAGGTAGAAAAAAACTCCCCAATTCATTCCTAACTGGCAGAGCATCGAGCAAATTGATGAAATTGCCTCGCTGAATACGAATGAATACTCATAAACTACTAAAAATCCTCTATTCTGATCTTCGCAAGAGCAAATATTATATCTGATCTCAATTCTAAGTCTATTTTTAATCTACTGTCCTATTTTCCTAGATGTAGAATGCAATTCAGCTTCTAATAAAGCTGGGTTTTGGTGAAAAAGGAAAAGTTCACACCCCACATCATATATGAATGACTATCAACAAATGTTACAAACGACTAAATAAAGTAACAATGAGTCATAACGAAGGGACGGGTGACTCTACAGACTATCTGGAGTCGCTCCAGCTGCTAACGGAGGTACTGTCTAAAAATACTATCAGATATCACCTGTTGCAACGCCCTCTCATAATTGTGTCGCAACTCATTACTACAACTGATTTTAAAACTAAAGGGTTTTGTTTTGACGTTATAATTTTTTATTTGTTCCAAATTCTTTAAAATCTATATAATACTAAATCTATATTTTCTTTTACATTTTGATAGACAAAATACTAATTTATTTCTAGTTAAAATAGTTAGAAATACAGTATTAACTAATTTTATACACCAATCTTCATATTTCAGTCTAGATGAATTTAACATGATTTTAAGGTGATAACTGTGAGCTAAAATTTAATAAAGAGTATTAAAGACTATTTCAGATTTCTCTATTACTAATTTCTGAAGCAGAATCGAACTGGATTATTATTGATCTTTACACACTGGTTAGCAATGCCAAGAATGCGCTGCATCACAAGTATTGACCTCGCCAAGGCTTCAACATTTCGCATCGAATCAAAGATAGGTCAATTGGATTACGCAAACACGCTAAATTTACTATAAATAGATATAGTATATTCTACATATTAAACAATTTGGTTACAATTGTAATAAACTGTCTAGTACTAGATTATATCAAACAAAAATGTATACTGTATTTAAAGAAATATTCGATAATGGCACTATACGTAAAACAAATTGACAGCCAAAACTAGTATTCACTACTACTTTTAATTTTCTTATCTATATCTAGTATTCATACATAATTTCTTAATAATATTTCCTGTTACTGTAATATATATGTAGTAGTTGCCCATATATTTACGGTATGTTTGGGATCGATCTCGAATCACGCGCGGAATGCCAACCGAAGCTCATGGAGTTATCAGACCATCGACTGACGCAAACTGACGCCATAACAATAAATCTTCCGAATCTCAAAGCATTGCACCCTACCTGGCATTGTTTGCCAAAGCGTTTGCAATCGGTAAATACTTAAACACGTCACATTTCCGGTTCCCGTTAACGTAATACGTACCGCCGTTGTTATTGGCAGATGAACGAAATAAATTCCTCACATCATTCACACTATAAACCATATAACAGAAATACATTTACACATTGTACTTGTCGCCTTCAGACATAAGGTGTTACGTCTCCACCCCAGTAATTTCACTAGCATACAGCACTGTTTAAACCGGAACATATTTGCACATTACTATTTGGCGGTAGAAATATATACTGCAGAACATACTTATGCGATTTCTGGCAAAAGAGACCTACCTCCTGGAAATACAAGACATCCACCAAGACTCAGAAGAGGCTGTGGAATCAAACGAGTTTTTACAACACAAACAATGTTGAGTTTCATTTGTAATATGAAACATATTTTAAACGGATGTTTTACGAAGAATAAACAGCGTAGAAAAAATTAACGATTCAGATTTAAACTAAACTAGAGCAAACATTTGAAGCGCCAATAGAAATAGTATTCCCTAATAAAGACGAAGGCAATGATGTAATGTAAGAAAGGGACAGTAGATTAAGAAATGTGCACAAATATTTATGTTTTACGTTACTCAGAAATGAATCAGAAGCTTGAAGTGCTACTCTACAATGTGAACAGACCGTTCATTATATCTGTGCCAGGGCTCGACTTGCGCGAATGTATATATAATTAGCGGAAAATTTGCCTCAAAGTCGGGTAAATAGGCCGAAGACAGTTTACTAATTTATCATCCCTACGCTTTCAATCATAATCTTCTGTACCGTCTACTGGCAGCGCAGTGAGATCTCATTTACTACATTCCAGTAGTCTTCATAAAACCGTGCCAACAGATTCATTCAATGTTCATCTAGTGTGAAGTCGATTTAATTTTCGTCATAGTATTTGGACATTTTATTTATACACTACTATATCTATTAGTGGTAAAACTCTATTGTCTCAAGGCGACGAGCACAATACGGTCTGTTTAAACCATCTTAACGAGCGCCTCGTTATTATGGGAAATCGTGTCACTTTACACCAAGCGAACGCCTTGCGAGCGCATTGCATCTATAAAAAAAACTCTGTTAGAGCTATACGACTCAAAATGGTGTAGATTCGAAATATGAAGAAGAAATCGACATTTTCCAAAAAACCACCAGCTTTCATAGACAAATGTGGTCCACCGATCTGCAGCAAATAGTCGTTTCCAAATATTCCTCTCAATTATCATTGCCTTAAATTCTCTACTTGTAGAGTTCCTATAGCAAATAATATCATACAGGTTCATATGTTCAAATAAACGTTTAAACTGGATTTAGAATATGATTAAGAGGTAAAGTCTTACACAGCATTAATACTTAATCTACGTTGTACAAAATAAACACATTAAACTGTGTTCTGTAAACCTTTGACGTTAGCAATGATTCAAACACCTACGCAGATAGCAATAGATCAGCAAACTTCCAGCTGGATTTTAACCACAAATTACCGTACACATAGAACTTTGGGTAAGTGATGAATTAAAATAAAGACAGTAGGATAAAGACTTATCGGCGTTTCTATTGCAAATTAAATACTTGATCCCTTGATTTTAAACAACATTTCGTACAAAGTTTCTTTCCTTTCAAAAGTAATGCCGTCTATATGATCCAAGACAACTATTTGCAAATAGAAAATATTTAGTAAATTCTATTATTGAATGTGTGAGGAAAAGACTGAAGAAAATGCTTGATTAAATGTATTTATTATATCCGTTCCTTAAATATTACTATTACTATTATTCATTTATTATTAGTTCATTGATCAGGTGATTTCAAATTTTGATCTTTAGAAATGATCGCCACGTCCGCTGTAAGTGTAGAATTTGTTACACTCATGATGTCCCTTCTTATTTTCTTTTTTGCAATCAATGGCTTGATGATTTCGAACCATAAGCTTCCAATAATTGATGTGAGGCTGATGACGGAGAGACCAAGTAAAAAACCCTGGAAAAAAACGATATTCTTTCCTTAGTCTTGATTTTGCAATTTTACTGTGATTAACATACGGGTTGAAGAGACAAAAATTAAAATTGTGTTTACACCTAGAATTATTTACTGCTTAGTGGCCTATTAAGACAAACTGAGGATAAAGTGGCAGTAGGGATAATCTAATTTGTCTTCTGTTTAACTTAATGAAATAAAATGCTAAATTAATTAAATGGGGAGACACCCTGCACTATAATCAGAGTTGTTTAAAGTAGGAAAAAATAAGTCTGTTTACTGACCTAATTAGGAATTCTTTCAGAGTGAATGAGCACCATTAACAAAAAATAAATCAAAAGTGACATAAATTAAGTCTATTTTTGTATACTATGCTTGGATCAGGCTCAAAACGGAAACGAATTGATGGTGAAATACTTGACCAAATCAAAGTTATATTTTTCATCTTGGCAAAATCAGTCCGCATGACTTTGATGGACGGTTTGACGTCTATGCCGGGGGAGTGATGGTAGATGAATATATGGTAACACATGTTTACGAACAAACTTCGTTAAATATATTTAAAAATAACTAAGCCCGTTCTATTATTTCATATTACATATTCATCTAGAAGAACTAGTAGATAAAGGCTTTACACATGGTAAACATCAATCAGTAGATAATGATGATGAATTACAAGATCTGTTATCGCAATTAAATTATTACTAAACTACTATTCAGTATACCTATCAAGGTGGTAATGAACATTTAAAAAAATGATTTTTAGTTAGCATGACGTTTCTTCTGGTTTAAATTTTTTTCTAGAATCATAACTGTTTTATAATAACGAAGACGTGTCGCTCAAAAATTCTATTCGTTTCAGTTTTTTCACAAATACTATTTAGATACACCACAAGTAAAACCTTCTGATACACGAACCTGGCGTTTGGCCAATACATTTTAAGTAATCAATGGTAGCCATCGAAATATTTACCGCCCGTATGAATTAGCGGGAGCGGAGTCGTAAATAATTGAACTCGCGCTTTTATTTGAAACACGTCAATCTACTGTATACGTGTAAAGCAGCGCTTGGAATATCTTACTACTTCTAGAAGTTTACCTTAAAGCGAAAAAGAGCTGCTGTTACTAAGGAAGCAAGAGGATTTATATAATTAATATGAATCTATTGGAAACCTTGTAAAAACTACTATCATTACTTTCTAATCATTTTATTCAACTATTGCCGAGGATTAACGTGTGCAGCATGTTGAAAGCAGCTCAACTTTCCCTAAACCCTTTCCTTTATTCCCTTCCTTCCCTTTCTTTCTTACTCACTTTAAAGAAACGCTGAGGGTAAGGTGGAATAGCAAATTTTTACTTTATCTCATATATGGAAGGCTGTCATCTGTAACGAATTAATCTTCTTAACTACTTTCCATTTTAATTTGTCTCATAATTTAAAGTAGCTAGTAACGACCACCGGAATTAAGAAACTTTTCTTAAGGATCGATCGATGAAATTACTTATCTTTGGACGAACTGTAGGAATATTTTCTGTTCTTAATAATGTTATTACTTCCTATTTTAAAAACATTTTGCCTAAAACTCATCGATTCTAAATGCATCTATAACATTCCTTGGTAATTGGTAACTAGAAAATTTCCGACGCCTTCGCATCTTGCTTGTCACGGATACTAAATTTGCATTTGCGACTGTTATTCTATGTTTTTTATAGCCATTTAATCCTACATCAATGGTAAAACAATAACTTTAATACTTACAATGTTCCCGCCCAAGTCTGACATGAACAGGTTCCAGTCGTAGTTATATCTCTCCTCATAAACTGACACCATCATACTATTGAAATAGATAAACATCTGTAACAATTAAAGGACTAATGACGTATTATCCCAAATACTCTAAATCGTATCCTCAGTTATATTATTTTTAATACATTTATAATTATTATTCTCAATATAATCAACATTTGCGATGATAATCAACATTTGCCATTTTTTTCTCGGTTTTTAAGGAATGTTTTATGAAAAGCATTAGAGTGGTGATAACTGATTGAAAATTATTAAAAACGGTCAAATGTTCTCTTCCAAAATTGCTGCAGAAGTTTAACATTCCTTTACAATCTTCCACAATCATGATATGTATATTAGTAGGTTCAACAATGTTTTTTAAACTTTATACACTATAAAATAGCAAAGAAACAGCGAAACAGCTTTTTTCTCCTGAATTTCTGATGAGGGATGGATTACCTACTCCCCTTAAATAGTACACTATTTTATAATAATCTATTTATATTTTCCTCCATAAAATTGAATAAATAAATAAATAACACTTTATTTCATACGTAAGGTCCATATTAGGTTAGTAGTTATAAAACTCTCAGCAAATTCTAATAATGGAAACCGTGGTAATTCAGCTTGTAAGAGATCTTTACTGAGCTGGACCTTAAGATCAAGAACATTATAGATAATAGGTCTTTACTCTTTCTTTGTTCTTGTTCCCTAATAGTAGGTATATAAAATAAGTTGTCTGTTTATTAATTTACTGGTGGTAGGTCTTCTTTGCCGGAGATAGTCTAATTAGATATCACCGCCGTTAATATTTCTACCGCTAAATAGTAATGAACAAACATTACTATGTTCCGGTATGAAGAGTTTTATAACTAATGAAATTACTGGGGTACGAGGCTTAACACATATCTCAAGGCGACGAGAGCAATGTAGTGCTGTGTACATCATCATAACCAACGTCACGTTGGGAACAAGCGTATCACTTACCATTGAGTGAACGCTTTGGTCATCTCCTCACTGTCGAATAAAAATATATATATTTTCAGCTTAATAATAATTACCTGCGTCTGCAACCTTGAGTCTCCGGTTTTGATGTGCCACATTTTCCTCGCTGAGTCCCATGTGTAAAAGCTCTGCCTGTCAGTCACGAAGGCGTTATAGAGGTAAGAGCGACAGAACCTCGGACACTTCCGACAGCCGTGATTGTCATACGTACTAAAACGATAACATCGAAACCTGATCTTCGTGAAGGTAATCCATAACTTACAAAACATAAAAATACCATATACTCGTTTTATTTCAATATTCACAAACAATATTTATTAACCCAAGAACGATTACAATTAAAATTTATTTACCGAAAATGTCCCTTTCTTAGCTTTAAATCTATATACTATGTGATGTGCTACTTACCGCATATAAGTAGTGATAAGAGTTCTCATAGCTGTATAATTACTACAGTACGGAAGGCTGCTCCTCATCCAAGGTCCTGAACACCCAGCTTTCTTACCTACAAGACCCCAAACGTAATCAGCCGTGCACTGAAACGGGATAGATCGTATTTTAAATCTCGATAAGATTTTAATTATTACTATAAAAGTCAACTTATGATATGGATAGTAAAATCTACGATCTTATCATTTACTAAAAGGAATTCAACTGAAAATAAGTGATATTTCTATCTATAAGATGATTTATACAGTTACAAGTTTGTGCTCGTTACCTAGAATTGTCATTGGTAAAGTTGCAACGAAACAAGTCCTATTTTAATTTATACAATTTTGTGACGTTATGTAGTTATTCTGTATATATATACACTAACAAAGACGTATTTATACAATAGATTCAAATTTAGTTACTCTATCTAGAATGTTCTGTAACAATAGATAAATTAACCTACAGAAGAAAATTCAATCGAATGAATATTATCAATGTCTTCTCTAGTTTATATGTATGTTTTGTTATTATTGTTAATTACAGATTAGATATTGTTAAATGAGCAAAGAAAATTACATCATTTGTGCTGTAGCCCTTTAAGTAAGTACAGGGGTCATGATCTTTCGGTAACTTGACGTATTCATCTACCGTGAGCTTGGCATCGATTGTTTCCCCAGTGTTGATATAGAAGTAGTCCACCAGACCGCCGTTGTACACTTCCACTTCTGTAACAAAGATAAAATAATTAACTATTACTTTTAAATTAAACAGAAACATAAATATTTGATTAAATCTTTAGCAAAGTAAAAGTGACAAGTAAATATAATGTATTATAAATAATCGCAGATGAATTATTTTAAAGCAATCGTTTACTTCGTGAAGAGGAAAATGAAGACAATAATAATGCTTACAATGTTCCTTGAGACAGGCCTATTTTCAGCAGAGGACTTCCGCAGGCTATTGCTGATGGTGATGATGAACAATAATGTTAATACAGATAATAAAATAGTAATAATACTATAAGCTAATAAAACACATTGGAGCTTTCTTCTTAACATTTTACATACCAGTGAAAGGCTCCCTGTAATAATGGACGTAGACATGGTACCCGGGCGGATGCACACTGGTGCTGGTGGTGAAATCCAGGGTGCGGTGCCGCAGCGTGATGGAGTAGCCTGAGGATCGGGACGCGTGTCTGCTGAGGACCCTTGGAGTCAACGTGAAGCAGCGGCCAGTTATGAAGCCGAGGGTCGGAGTGAGTACGACGTCTGTTGATGATAATTGAGCTTTCTTTCACACCTCCAGGTCTGAAGTCGCTATATGGCTGGAGTATTCTGTACGAGCTCTCTTTACCATCACCGACCTTATTATTACTTAGCAACGTTTAAAGTTAAAATAAAATTAGTATATCGTCGATACAAAAATTAAACATCGCAGCAAAAAAATGTAAGTGGTAATTTACTACTGGTGGTAGGTCTCTTTTGCCGGAAACTGCCTAGATAGGTTGCTCTTATTCCTACCGCCCAATAGTAATATGCAAACATTACTATATTCTAGTTTAAAGGGTGCTGTATACTAGTGAAATTACTGGGGTAACGAGACTTAACACCATACTTCTCAAGGCAACGAACGCAATGTTCTGTGTTAGCCAAATGTTAACCAGTGCCATATTATGAGTCAGCGTATCACTTACTATCAAGTGAACGACTTGCTCGTCTCTTTGTCTCATCAAAATGAGATACTGTAAATATATTACCTGTTTCTGTTTCTAATAACTTTTATTTTGTTAGGTTGTCCAGTCATGTGTTGAAACTTATATAGTTTATAATCTAACTTAATAAACAACTATACTCTAACAAACAGCTGAAAAAGGTTATAACGTTTTTCCTTGTTCTGATTTAATGTTGCTATTAACAAATACTTTAGGAACTAGTGAATTATTATAAATTATTTCCCTGTAAATTTGATTGTTATTAGAGTATCTCACGTTAGTGCATACATACGGTTCTTTTTATTACATCGACACGATCTCTTTAAGATCGGATACGGGAAGTAATTTATTAGACGTGAAACGGCTCGTTAATAAAACTAATTGCTTGTTTTATTCAGTTCAAAACCATTACAATATGTAGATCAATTAATTGTGCAATATTCAATAAAACAGATTTAGTTTTACATTAAAAAAAACTCTATAATTTGATATGTAGTTCGTGTTATCTTGTTTTTTGTAAACTTATAGCTTATGAGAAGGAAATATTCTTATAATGCTTACAGTTCCGATCAAAACAATTGTTCAAGGATTGATCAAGTATCTACGATGCTTTCCTGTGAAATATATCATCAGGTATATAATCTTTAATTGATTTATCGATGAATCAAAACACATTTTGCTAATTTTTGTCTCATAACTTTACTAAAAATTAACTCATACGTTAGCTTTGTTGTATTTCAAAACTCTACTTCATGGCTTAATTAATAGGCTTATAAAAGTTTGTTGTAAATATTGAATATCTCACTTTTGGTCTGGCCATCCAGACCGTACTGCACAAAGAAGTCCTTTTCATTATAAGTAATCTCATTCCATAGCTGGTCAAGACTAACTGCTGAGAAATTAAAGTTGATCCAAGTTGAAGTATACCGGGGATGAGAGTAAAGGCCGTAGTCCTGTAACATATTTCTATTATTTATTATAAATAATTATATCTTCTCAACAAGAATATATTAAAGTTAAACGATATCTTCTACTTATAATGTGACCATCACATTAATATCTAATCGACGGACTCTCCTATAATGATCATCATCAGCTTCTCTCTGATAAGGATTTCGCATACCTTTGAGAAATACTACTCGTAATCTTTTCTGACCAGATTTGAATAAATCATCACCTGACTGATGATTAAAGAAACTGTTGTTACTAAACTACTTAATTTTTTTAAAATAAACATCTCTTACTAGTAACTTGTCGTACTTGTAAGCTGGTTCCCTGCATAAGGTGATACTCGGGTAGACGACAGTCTTGTTGAAGTCGAAGTGTGTGTATGTAGTTATTGGACTGTCGACGAGCTTATTCACGCACACGCTGATCTATTTAACAAATATTTTTTTTATATAAAAAGTAAATCCCTAATAAATACCATAAGTGGCCCAAAAACAATAAAAATCATTTGATGTTAAGGTCACTCATGTAGTTTTATTAGATGGCAGCACTATATTGCATTGACACAGCCTTTTTGCCACCAACAATTTCTTTGTTACTCGTATTATTGGAACGTAGTAAATTTTGCGCACCACTATTTAAATTCGCAAAATGATTAATATGCCACTATAAGTTTAGATTAAACTTTAACTATTAGCGGTTATTTGAACGTGTGATAATAATTGAGAACCAGAAGGTAGCTAACCTGTTGAACTACTACTATAAGGCAGCCGGCGACAACTAAAGTCTTCAGCAGATTTGGGCCCCTGACGCATTGCGCGCACTTCTCTTTAAATGTTCTCAACTCTTTTTCAGCCTAAAATAGTATAAAATAATCACACAAATTATATATATATCAAAAAAGTTAAACTGTGTATACTAATAATCTGTAAAAGTTTGTTTTTTATCAACCATCATTTCGCCTCCGCAAATCGTTCTCAGCACTACGGATCCCACAATCTTCACCAAGTCTACTTTAAACATATATATATTTCTTACAAAGTAATAGAAAATCCTTTGTAAAATCAAAAAGAAAAGTTTAGTTTAAAAAACTATTAAACAATCATTTTAAAGCGGAAATGTCTGATTTCCTACCAATTTCAGGTGATGGCTTCATTGCTTGGAAAAAAAGCTGGAAGACGGCCCAAATCTACTCACTATTGAGGAAGGCCTATATCCAGCAGTAAACGTCTATCGGCTGGTGAAGCAACTGCCACCTTCGTCAGTCAGAAATAAACGATAGAAAAAACTTTAAGATGAAGAAGAAAGAAATTGTAATATTCTATTGTCAACCTATTTGTAAAACCTTTTTTTTTTTTTTTATTTTGATATGCTCTTTTATTCCTCGGACTATTGTCGGAGACCTTGTTTGCTTATCAAATACT
>DWLS01000037.1:0-50780 GCA_018246255.1 Pachliopta kotzebuea | reverse complement strand
AAAAAAAAAAAAACAAACAACAAATATTTAACCAAAACACGGGCCCCCCCAAAACCCCCCGCAAAAAACCCCCAAAAAAAAAAAAAAAAAAAAAAAAAAAAAAAAAAAATATGTATACGAGCTTAACTAATAAAATTCTGTTCCTGGAAACATTCATGAGTAAAGATGTAATATTGTAACAATATATATTTATGTAATTATACAAAAGATAGTATACAATTATATATTACTGCAGAACGTAAGTAAAAAATAATCACAGTTACATATATTTTAATGTTAGACAATAAATAATTAGATTAGTTAATAATAGTTAGACTGCCGATGAAACTAACGACTATATGTACATACGGTGTAAACATTATGGAATTTATTAAGGCTTTAAAAACAAGATCTGTCCATAGAAGGTGATGTCAGCATTAGTCATCAAACACAAGATTCGGCTCAGTCAAACATAATCGACAAGAAACTTGACATCCTTCACGGAATTTGCTCACAAATCGAGTTAAATTTAGAGGCTGTATCGTCTCCAATCATGATGACTGTGGGATGATATTAAAAGTTTTTTTTTTATTATTCATCTGTTTATCAACGTATAAATTCAATTCAATGTTAATTTGTTGAAAGAAATACCTAAAATTGGACAAAGTTCAAAAATTACTATAGCCTTTTCTTAGTTCCTGTTCAAACAATGTCAATAAGTACTGAACTTAGTTGTGATATAACTTTCGTTACTGGCGGTAGGTCTCTGTTGCCAATGACTGTATATCAGCCGACAACAGCACAGTGAAAAAATTACTGTGGTGACGAGACTTAACTCTCCACGTCTCAAGACGACGACCGCAATGAGGTGCATCTTAACCAGCACTGCGTTTTTATAGGCAAGCGTACTGCTAAACAACACGTGAACATCTCACTTGTCTCGTAAAAAAGATAACGGAATTTAAGAAAAAACCTTCTTAGCAACTGTGAAGAGTACTTCGGTGCATTAAGATACAGTGGATATTTATCGGCTGAAGTTGACAGCAACTAAACTTCAACAGATTAAAGATCAATATTGCTGTTTTACTAACAGTAATTACTTTACGATATATCTATAATACCTTACTAACTAGTATTTTTTAACCACTTATAAATGAATAGAAGCTTTAGTAAATTTATTTAAATTAAGATCAGTAGTAGCGATAACTTCGTCAGTTCTAACAGCGAATAGTTTTCGGTTTCAAAACAGGGTCCCGGAGAGTTGTGCAAGCGGTCCAGCTCGTACCGGTTTTCTATATCGATAGGCTTTCTAGCGTACGCGGTATTATTTAACGACCTTGTTACAGAAAGAGGGTGACTAGTGACATAAATAAGCTTACGCAAATTTTTATTACAGTTTTATAAGCCTGCCGTGAGTCGTGATAGCCTAGTGGTTTGAACGCCGGCCTTCGACTACGCAGGTGCCGAATCCGAATCCAGCCTATAATTAATAAGACTATGTAAATAAATAATTCTTTATTTCCGAAATAAGGTCCATATTCGGTTAGTAAAGTTAGTAACAGTATACAGCTTATTTATTAAGTTAGTCAACAACACCCCTCACGACTTCCCTATAAGAAGTTTCCCCCAAAGGTTTTTAAGAAGGCAATCAGGTCTAGCAGCTATCATCATCAAGATGCTGTTGGTACTACTTCGAAGACGCTGCAACATGGAAGCATGATGGCGCATACTAACTACAAATAAATTGAAAAATTTATGGGTGCAGCCCGAATCGAACCTAGTACCTACGGAGTGGAAAGTTGGCGTTGAAACCACTGGGTTATCACGACTTCGACTCTACAATATTGTGCTCATCTCTTTGGAACGTAATATTGACAATCACTGCCAATTGTACTAGCTTTAGTTTCACTGAAACTCCTTAGTAAGAGTCAAGTAAATCAATCTATTTAATAGTATTAAATACTAAAAGCTAAGCTAAAATATGTATTTTGAATTTTAATAAATCATGTTTTTGTATTAACATTTTCCACAGTTTTCTTACCTTAGAAATATCTATTACACATATTCAGAATTATTCTTTTGATGTAATATTCAATTTATAAAATCTCTGTATCTTTATTGAATTATACTTTTAACTTCTAAGAATGTGAAATCTCGCAACGGAACGTCCGAAATCCATTATGTCGTAAGGCGGTGTCATCAGCTAAGACGTATTGTGTAAATAATTGCGGTCGACTCCATTATACTATCGTTTCAACTGTGAGAATAAAGTTTTGAAATTATAAAAAAACATGTATAGTACATAAATGTTGCCGCTTGCACTTCTATCAGACACATTGGAATAACCGCTTATAGTAAGAGATTCGATCAGATCAAAAACAATACGCGCAATTTAGACACAAGCTACAAAAATATATAAAAAATTAATGAAAATTTCGTTATATTCAATAATAATAAATAAATAAAACCAATGAAGTAAAAGGTAACAAACTAATACAGAGAGATATTATAGATATGAGACAACCGCCAACACACATTTAGTGAGTGTGGTTCATAAATGACCTTAACTCTCCTTCTGAAACAAAGGTCAGAGTCCAGAGACATTAAAGCTGTTTTTATAAATATTTATTTATAGTGTAACTATTTACAGAATTAGAGATTTGAATGTGCCAATAGGACAGTTGCAATATAGTCGCAGACGATTGGAAAGGTTAGGAGACGGCGATAAAATGTTTTGTCAAGTAACTTAGCAATAGTCTAACTTAACTTTAACTGAACAGTAACCAAGCTACAGTAAGCAGCTTGGACAGTACTTCATTTTGTATTCTATTTCATTTAAATATCATAGCAATCAAACATTACACCAAATGTAGTGATAAATTATTTAACTACCTTCGACAAGGTTGAAATAAGCGCTGGTTAAAAGCTTATTTAACTCGTGCCTCCAGATAAACTCATTTGAAAACTATACTAGGACAATGTATATTTAAACTGTATTATAAATCTTTTTTTTTAATTGTTAATTATTATATGTACCGTTAAAGGAGCGCTGGTTAATATACAATATTATGCACAACCACTTACTCGTCAGAAAATAAGAAAGTAAAAAATACTTTATAAAGAATTTGATTTTTAATTGTTTTATGAAGAATATAAAACATGTATTCATTATCATAACTTATTTACAAAATATCGATTTTTTTAATTGTTGTATTCCTAACTTTTATGAAAGAAACATGGGAATGCAGTTTGTATTGCGGAGCTTAGTGCATTGACTCTCTCCGCCTCACCCACTGACTCAGTGACACCTAATTTTTGTCTCGCTCGCACCAAGGCGCGCTCGCGTCTCTCCCTTTCGCACGTGCAACTTTTTACTTGACACTTTTCCAGTTGCCAGCTGCTAACCGGTTACGAAAAGGCCTAAGAATTATATTAAGCTGCTTGTATTTCTAAATGTTTCTTCAAGCCTTAATTTATTTCCTGTTTAAATAATTTATCATCATGTGACAGGTGTCCACAGCTGGACATAAGCATCCCCCAATAATGGGGGATATGGGACAACCCCTACCACGAAAGCCTAGTGCGGGTTGTTGGGGAGCTTGAGCCTCGTTTTTTGATTAACAGGGTGCACCAGGAGCAGATGGGGTCGAATCCCAAGAGGTTGAGTCCCGTCAGTTGTTTTAAGCCATCCCGTACACCACTTCGAAAAAATCGATAACAATATGAAAGTAATAAAATTAACTTTATGACAAGTGTGACAATCACATTGTAATAAGTGATGGGCATACTAAATGGGGTTAGAAAGGACGATGTTCACGAGACCATACGGTATTTGATGAAGGTAGCTGTATAGGATAGTTATAAATTATAAAAAAGTAGAGATATAGAAAGAAAAATATCATGACCCGTTTATTAAAAGAATCGAATTAGGGACCGTTCAATGTAGGCAAGTAACCACTGTGCCACGGAGATACTTAAACTTCATTACTTTATATACAAACAAACTTTATTTACCTTGTCGTAAAACTAAAAATTAAGACATGCTTTAAGAAATGGGTTCATTAAACATAAGTTAAATTTAGCTGGTAAAACATAACAATTGCAGCATTAAAAACTGCGTACACTTTCTTTAACACAACAATGGGTAATAAAAGTAAAAGTTAATAAGATTGCTAATTAAATTTAAGCTATAAAAAGCAACTTAACATGAGATGGGTTACCGCTACTGGTCTGTTGTGCGAGTCATATACATGTTAAATGACGCTGTGAAATCTTATTATATTGTATATATATTATAATAGGGTTCATGATAATGTTCTCATGATGCGAAGCTCATCTTATGGGTCTCATAGAGTCAATTCGTAGGTAATTGGACGATTACCATTAGTAAGTACAGTTTTAGAAAGGTAATCAGGCTGTCAAGCATAGTATGTTGGTAAAGGTTAAACATAAAGCTGTGGTTCTTTTTCAGAAGTTGGTATTACTTAATCTCTTTTTATGACATACCAAGGGTAGATCACTCGAAAAAATATATTATATGTATATACTAAATATGTATAATATATTTTTTACATATAAAATAATTTAATTCTTCTATATATATCTATAAAACAGATGCCTTTAACGAGCCGTTTGTATAGTCCTATTAACTTTACAAATTTCTCTAGGTAAGTAGTGAATTCAGACTCTTTTTTTATTCCTCTTGTAGAAATATTTTATTTTCTTGCAAATTGATCTTCTGACAAAAACAAAAATTTAATTTCGTTTTAATACAATACAATTGTCTTAAACAATATGATATTTTAAATCTATTTTGAAAATACGTAGGTTAGTGCTTAGTTTTATATAACAAAGACGTTATTTTGCTAATTAATGTAACCTTATAATTCAAACACACGTATAACTAAAATTTTTACGAAATATATCTGAATTAATTTGTTTCATTACTGTGTGTTGTCTCCATATTTGAAAAATATCAAAAACTTATCGTTTATTATCTTATCACTAATGTAGTCAAAAGTCAACTTCAGGGGCAATAGACTGAGAATGAGACAAAATTTAAAAACAGAAGAGTTCTTATGTGAATATATAAAAAATATGTTTCTGGCTTTATATTAAACGTACAAAAGTGTAACGTGGGAATAATTATTGTTTGGCACACATACGCTTAATTAAACTTTTGGATATAGAGTAAGTAATGTCAAAGTTCTTTCACCTTTAAAGCAAATAAAATTAAGGTAAAGACTTGAATAAAACTTACCTCACTGTTTAAAGAGATTAATGTCTACTAGTTTTAAAAATACCGCATTTAGTAGGAAGTCATCAGCAACGGGAAATTAAGAATATCTCACAATTTAAAAGTACTTTAAAGAATATTTTCCTCTAAGAAACTGTACCGAGAGAGGATTAAGTCTTTCTTTTTAGACGATCTGTTTCTTTTTTAAATTTTCTTAATAGATAATTCATGTATATATTACTTCTCTTCTCGTCTTATTTATATATGTGCAGCTAAATTAAGATTTAGTTTTTACAATATTTTATATATGATTATCAACTTCACGTCACCGATGGTTAACTGGTGATAGACTATGAGTTCACGCCTATATTTTTTATATTTCCTAAAGTTTTGCAACAAAGTATTTTAATGAAAATATATTCTTTTTTGTGTCTTAAACTTAGCTGTTAATTTTGATAATAATCAAGCTTCTCGCATAATCTAGAAAGTTCTTCAGAGGATGTTATGCCGTTCCACTCCTGTGGGTTAGACTAGTTATAAACATTTTGTTGGAAAAATAGTAATTCTATTGACTCGTACAAAAAGAACTATAATGAAATGAGATAGAATTTCTATATACTTTGTTATTGTTTTTATTTCACTCTGAAATGTATTTAATAATTGAGAATGTTATTTTTAAAGTGTTATACTAATTAATCAATAATTGTTAGAAAATGTATAATAATGTAATAGTTGTTTTGATTATTGTGAGCAGATATTTTGGATTTGGAGTCGCTCTTGCTTTGCATCGGAAGAAGTGTGTTACTCGTAACGAACGTCGATGTGTGTTGTATATTGTGAAGAAGTAAATATCATCTAAGAAAAGTGTAATTAACTAACGCCGATTTTCTAATAAAAGTATTACAGACAATTTATTAGATCAGTGTGGAGATCTTTGGGCATAGACGTGTCCAGCAGTGGGCGTCTATCGGCGGGCGATTCTGACGGTAATGAACTTTAACAATACTGTACTAACATTGCACAAGCTGTTATTATAATTCGTTGTTTCAATTGTCGAGAAATTCATTGAAAGAAATATATAGTGATGAGAATATTATTAATTTTGTTGGAAATTTAGATATATCTACAGTTTTTTTATTGTCGTCTCTTAAATGATTTAGAAGTTGAAGTTTGTATAATGTAGCAGTGCCCATAATTCTTTTTGCCATAAAAAGTAAACTCGTACGGCTTACTGTCGCTGTGGCCATGGCGCGTTCTTAATGAATAATA
Organism: Pachliopta kotzebuea; assembly: GCA_018246255.1. Taxonomy (NCBI): domain Eukaryota; kingdom Metazoa; phylum Arthropoda; class Insecta; order Lepidoptera; family Papilionidae; genus Pachliopta; species Pachliopta kotzebuea. The sequence continues at coordinate 44,296 of DWLS01000037.1, read as the reverse complement.
AGTTAAGTTAAATTAACTGCTAGAGCGTTAACGTTTCATGTTAGTGTGTCGCCATTAAATATTAGTATAGCGGACCCCCTTATGCTTGACACAAATTAGTGCCTGTGCTATATATCATGATTACATACATATATTGCTCCTACAGTTTCACTCGATTCAGTCATATAAAAGGTCCAACCCTTAAAGTTTATCTTTTAATTCATCGTTTGATATAGAGAAAATGGAAACGTGTTCAGGATATTAGCTCTGATAGCATAAAGCTTATCCAGTAATAACTATATAACACAGATCAAATAGGACCTATTTGTAAATCTCCCATAAATACGGCGAACCTAACGCCTATACAGAGTAAACATCTCTTAAATAAGAACATTTGAATATTATCGTATGCAAATTCTCATAATTTTATATATTCTCTTCATTACCATAATAAGTATAGTTCATTATGAACACGTTCTATTAAACCAGTACATATATGTACATCGTTTATGGAATGAAGATCTAAACACTCCCATATTTTTATAGTTCTCAAAAAACAGGTCTCGAAAAATTTTATCTTGTAAGGACATGTGACTCATAACAAAATTATTTTATATTTATTATTAAGGAAACTCAAATATAAATATTTTTACTACTAAACTCGATAGTACCATGTAGGGTCCTATGTAATGGAAACATGTTCTGTTAATTTATATTAATGTAAAGGTTAAATTATTGTTAGTTATTACATAAAGATTTGAGTGGGAGTTTATTAATGAATGTTATTATATATGTATAGTAGAAACATCATTTTTTAACGTGTTCATATTTTAAACAAATACATTAAAATATGTCAAATAAGTGTTTCATAAAATAACAAATATTCTTAGGTATAATTTCATTTATATTTTTTATGGTTTAAATATTGTGGATCCCTAATTATTTTTATTAAGAATTATTAATGTTTTCGTATAAGGATTTTTCGGCATTTATAAGGATCTAGTACAAAGTTTTTATATACTACAGGTATAGTTCATTTTCAAAACAGAATTTCTTATAAGTCATAGCTTTAAGTACGGATGTATTCTAAATTTTAAATTATATTATAAAAAAAAGAAAAGAATACTTTAAGGAAAAATATGCTATCGATGTTCTCCCTAACAGGAACTCTTAGTACGTCCGCCGCTTCTCCAGTGGGTCAGCAAGCCGACCGCGTCCGGACTCTAAGCACACTGGCACAATTACCTTCTACTGGTCATCGTGCTGATTGCACATTAAAAGAAAATGCTCATTGAATGACCTGCAGATAAATTTCTTTTCTTTTAACGAAAGAAATACTCATAATATAAAAGGTTTTTCATTCAATAATTTATGTATATGTATTTAATATACTAATTCGTTAACTTGAAATTCGTAAATGAAACTCTTCGACACCTAAACTCAAAAGTTTTCTAATTCATATTTTAATAGATTATCAGCATTATATAAACAACTTCTTTTTTAACCTAACCTTCTATCGAAGATATTCACACTGATCATTCCTGCGCTGCCGCATCCAGTGGTTTTTGCGACCTTTTTCAAATCCTTAGTGAACTCTACAGAGGGTTTTCTTTTATTACGTCTACGAGTACGGGACTGCCAATCGAAGATCTTACTGCCACTCAGTATTTCGACAAATGCGTTCGGCCCATTACGACGTATGACGTAATTCTATAGGGACTGTCAATATCGTATATAATTATATTTTTTCGCATTTTTATTTTCCTAAGATATACTATAAACAACACTAAGGATATTTTAAAACATATGACTAATGTTATGAAAGGAGTTGTTTTCAATTTAGTTTCCTTTAATAGCAGCGGTAGGATATCCTATACTGTTTCTCACCAGCAGTTTATTTGGTAGTTTTTATAAACAACACTAGTTATTTAATGTAAATATGTACTATATACATATAATGTTGTATTGATGAAAATGATATCTGTTAAGTTAGTATTCTTTCTTTAAAATTATTATACAATTCCTATGCAAGTGTTTTTCATCAATAGATAGGTGCGTCCAATCTTTGGGAAAAAACACTTGCGCAAAAACAACCGTAACAATGATATTAACAAGGTATAATCAAGGTGTAATATTTTTATTTCACGTAAGATCAAGCAGGACGGTCACCTGATGAAATATAATCTAACTCAGATAAGTCTTCTTGAGGCACAAAATAGTAAGTATCGTTACGCGAGTAAGAAAGCAGAGAGGCCCTACACGTTACGATTGTCAATTTCTTTTCTTATTTCTATAAGACTGCTTCAAACCACTATCCAGGATCTGGTATGATGAATATATACTTTAGAGCACGTGATTTCATATCGATAAAGCGACTTGCGGCCTTGCTACAACTGCTTTCGCTCTATCTGAGTTGATGTAATGATTACGACACAATGTCGGTTCCACGATCGTGATACAGTTTTGTTGGTCTATTTAATTCTAGATGACTCCACAATGTAGTTGATATGACATATTAATATATATTTAATTATTTACTAGATAAATTAGAATTATTTTTAAAAAATATTTTGTAAGTCGGTGAAGAGTATAAAATCTCTCTCAAAGAAAAATCTAGCAAAATCTATTTTGTGACATGGTTTTTATTAAATTTTTGTCATATTATTTAAGCGTATGATTAAATGAAAGAGATAATATTAATAAAAACTATTTGTTACAGAAATAAATGAAAATGAATACAATGAAGGATCGAGATTAAAACGAGAAGGGATTCCGGAAAACAGGGGTGAGTTTTGATCACAGACGAACAAAATTTCTGTAAAAAAATATCTATTAAGCTTGTGTTAAACCCTTTGAATGTTATCTTTATATTTTGACCTCTTATTCATTTCTTTTTCTCAGCATTAATATTCAATACCTTTTTGTGCATAATACTTTTAACTTTCTTTATTTTCTTTTTCTTTGCTCAAATTTTGCGTATATTTTTTTTTATTAAGGTGAAAACTAGTGGGTGTAAAATATTAAGTTTTGAAGTATATATTTCTAAGAAATATAAGATCGTTAAAGAATCTTATTATAATATATAAGATAAGATATGTTCTAGACATATGTCCTTTAAATGTAAATACAATCATTAACAATGCATATATCATTACTCGTGTTTTTAAAAAATTTACAGAATTCTTTAAGATTTTATAAATTCTTTAATTGTAATAAAAAAAAATCAAAAACCAATGCACAAATTTAAACTGCTAGTCCAGCATGTTTTTGCCTTAATAGTGATGAAACGTATATTCTATCGGATGACTTATCGGATATATATATTTCTCCTTTTGTTGTAAGATTAAATCGAATAAATCCAATAATAGATGTACGTTTCTAAATGTTGTATAAATTAGTGCTAACTGAGTATTAGTGAATTGCATCATATTCTATTAGTTTCCTTTTACTATATTCTATTTATATAGCGATATTAATTGTATGTTTTTCTTTTTCTTTCAAATCTAATCCCCGGTCGTGGTCAACGTTTGAACTCAAATGGACCTTGTAAAATAAAAACGTACCCTACACGATTTGTATCCTATCCACGACTCGACATTACGTTGACGATTGACGACACAGACCTGACAGTGCTGCTCGTGAATGACCAGAAGCGTGACTATAATACGAAGATTGGAAGATATCACAGTGTCAAACCCCTTATTGGTTTGTTGACTTCTACTGCAAGGACCTTCATCCAAGATGGCGTTACAACTGAATATGCAACTCAGATTTTAGGCACTACATTAGACAATGGTCGCATATACGCGCAACTTTTAACAAAATCATCACTTGTTCTTTATAACAAACCATCTAATGTAGATGATCCTTTTATTGTTCAACCAACTCGTGTACATTCTGCTTTCGATGGACAATGGAACGTCAAGCAAGATTTAGGTATTATAGATCCTGATAAGTTCATTTTAAAAAATACTGATTATCTAGCACCAAGTAGTAAAATGGATATTGTATATGCTAGTAAACTTGCTAAAGAACCATTTAAAGTTTGGAACCCACCTAGTGCTCCTGAAACACAATTTGATAATCAAATTGTTGAAGAGCCAACAGGTCGTAGGGTAGCAGCTTACAACGAAATTCCTAGATACGAAGTTTATAACTATCTTGACGGTCCAGTCATCGAACGCGAGAAAAAGTTTGAATTTATAGTAGAACCATCTGTTGTAGACAGTACAAACTATCGTCAAAATAAAGCTTACGTACCAATTCTTAAGTCAGATAATGTAGATAACACCGAAAAAGAAGAAACGATTAACGAATCAAACATAGTAAAAGTGAAACCTGATTATGATTTACCAACTTTTACTATTAAGAACGAGTTTTCACCAATATTTTACTATATTGATAATGTTGAATCTCGGCAATCTCCCCAACATTCTACGCAACAAACAAAAACGCCTAAAAAGTTATTTGGACAAAAGAGCGAACCGAGACCAAAAAAGACATTTACTTATGCAGGTTTTGCTGATTTTACAACTGTAGTCGGTGATACTGTTATTATATTTACCCCTAATACCGAAACTAGTAAAGCTCCTAATCCCGATGAGGTGAATGTTTTTCCTTCTGCTAAGCCAGTTGATAAGTTAGCGACTAAAATTACATTCCTGTCCGCTGACATACCAGTTGCTACGGCCACTTATAATGCACACGAAGTTATTGATACTACTAAGACCACCTCTGTGTATCACAGTGATGAAAGTGTAACGGAACAACCAGTTTATAATGACGAAGAAAGTTTAAAAAAAGTATTATACGAAGTAGATGACCAAAAGTCTACTACTGTGAGCGTCCAGTACAATAATGGATTTGATTTTAATTTGGATGTAATTCAACCATCTGAAACTACTTACACGACGACGGAAAGTACATTACCTATAGAGGAATTGGATATTATGCCAATTCAAGAATATAGCACTCAAGCCACTGAGCCATTAACAACAATACAACCATCTACCATACTCCCTGAACAGTCTAAAGAATCTGTAGTTACAGAGAGCAACATAAAAGAGCTATTTACTAATTCTGAAGAAGAAACTGAAAACACTGCAGCTGAAGTAACCGAAAAAATAGAGGAAGCGGAAGATTTAGACGAAGATGAAGAGAGTACAACAGAAGCACAAGAATTTATTACTACTACAGAAAGTGGGCACAGTGACGAGTCTTTTGAAGATATTGAGACAACTACAGAAACAAAACACGATAGACATGAAGAAATATATTGTACAGATGGCTTTGAAACTCAATCAACTATGACAACAGCCTACAAAACGCTAACCTATTTAACTACATATTTTATACCATTAGAAAATACTGAAACAACAACATCTGTAGAATCGAACATAGTAGTCACAAGTGACATGGGTTATCTCACAAATATTGTTTGTAAAACAAATATTAACATTGAACCAACCTCTGTAGTTTCTGTAGATGCAATATCAAGTCAAGATTCAAATTTCGATACACCCGAAATAAATTCTCAATCTATTGACTTGCCTCCGACACATTTGGATGTAGTAACTGAAAATCCTTTTAAAACCACACCAAACGAAGAAAAAATATTAACAACAACACAGAACGAAAATGCTGAAACTACTATTGATGATTCAAAAAATGTTATAACCGATAATATTGTCAATGAACAGTCTCTAACATCAACTACGGAAAAGATAACCACTAATCACATTGAAGTATCTGTTAGTACTGAAAGTAGTCCAACAGAAAAATCTGTACCTGAACAATATGAAGATGATAAAATATCTGATAATGAAATAGATCTTATTTATAAGACGTTGTACACCACGTATACCTATTTCACCACTTTCTTCGGAGACCATTCTTCAAGTGTAGCTAGTCATAAATCAGTAGTAACAAATATCATAACTTCAACAGTGGACCTAACAAATTTGGATCCAGCATTACTTGGTGCTTTCGGCGAGGACAACATTATTCCTACAAGTGTAGGAATGGATCAACATACTGAAACGTTAGCAATCAATAGTATAATTGACCTCGTTAAAAATAAAGATGTAATTGAATCAGTAGAAAATGATGGTATTTATAACTCTCAAACTCCAACACCATCTTTAGGTGATGATCTTATTAAACCAGATTCTGTTAAAACTTATTTTACGACTTATACTTTCTTTACAACAATTTATGTCGGTTCTGATGCAAATGTTTGCAGTAGAAGTGAAGTGTATACTAATTACGTTGGTCCTGATGAGCTTATACCCACTAAAAGTAATCCATTATTAACAGAAAATACTAGAGCACAATTTGATTTTAGAAATTGTAAACAGATTAAGAGAGAACAAGAATTATTACCAGAAGATATTTCTAGAGAAATTACGAATGTAAAAGAGATTAATTCTCAAACATTAGACGATTCGAGGAAAGATTCCATACAACCGTCTCCCATTGAAGTTGATATGTTATTAAGTATAGAATCAAATCCTTTAGAATCTGAAAATTTATTTGTCACTGATGTTAAATCATCTTCTTCTAAGGGCGATAGAAAAATAATAGATAATAATAATATTATTTTAGATGATCAAATAAGTTCCGAGAGTAACATTGAAGAGATACTGCCTTCTCCGACACTTTTGTTACAAACCAGTTACACAACATTTACGTATTTTACGACTATGTACATAGGAAAGGACTCAAGTAATGTAAAAAGTCGTTTAGAAACAATTACTAATGTAGTAACGGAAACTATAACACCAAAAGCAGAGCCAGAGGAAGAGAATAATTTACCTATAACATATTATACAACTTTTACTTATTGGACTACATTATGTAAAGATAAATCCACAACGATTACAAGCAGGGAAGAAATAGTTTCTAATGTAGTAACTCCTTCTGTGCAATCTATTCCAACTATAAGTCCTATAGATACAACCCCTATAGATATTGATAGTATTATACCGCAGAAAGAATTAGAGGTAGGAATAAAACCTACGATAGTTGATGAAAATCTGGAACAAGATGACGGGAAAGCTACGTTTTACACTACTTATACATACTTTACGACTTTTTATGCTGGTAATATTTCACAAATCAGAAGTAGTTTAAAAACTGTAACTAATGTTGTAGAAAATTCTCAAGTTATTGAAGATAACCAATTAGGTCGAAAAGTAGGTGCTGTTCCCGCTAACAAAAATCTTATTCAAGACAGCGGTGATAAAATAAAAATAGAACCAACAATAGTAAAAGAAGAAATTCAACCAACTAAGATTCCTGATATTTCAACAGTTTCATCAACAGTTCTATTAGGAACTTATATTGATAACTTGTACGCCGAAGTTAAACCACCAGATAATAGTAAGTTACCAGAAGAAAAGAAAATTTTGTTTTCACAAGTTGCTGTTATTTCTGGCGATTCAACTATTGTAACCAGCGACAATAAAACTTTAGAAGAAAATACAACGATAGGTTCAACGACATCATCGACATCAACGACTACAACTACGGAGGAATCAATAATTAGCCCCACACCAGATGTGTTAGAGAGCTCTGTCGCGGAAACTACTACTGAGTCTAAGCAAGAAAATGAAGAAGAAGATGATGAAAGTAATCCACGGAAGAAAGGTCGCCTTACTTTTACTACCAAAAAACCTTCATTTACACCGGTTATTATACCTTTTGCATCTAGAAATAGACCAACGTTTAGTCCTAAACGAGTACCTTTACTTAGCAGTGCTACTACAATAACGCGTGCTGACTCTACACCTACTATTACTGCAACTCCTACATTAAAATCAGTCCGGCCATCAGGCTTTGGCGGTACTAATAGAAAACAATCTGCAATACCTGTATCTTCTGGTCCTGGGAGAAGATTTTCTGGCCGAAGTAGTAGTATAAATTTATCAGCAAATGTACCATCGGCATCTAGGTCTGGGGGCTTTGGAAAAGCGAGTATACAACCTTCTTCGCGAAGAACTGGGTTTAGATCCAGTTCTTTAAGAAGTAATAGTTTAGACTATGCTAGTAGATCCGCAATACCAAGAATTAGACCGACTGTTTCATCTAGGTTAAGGAATAGCCGGCAATCTTCAACACTCTTTTTCCCTCCAAATGAACAGAGTGAATCTGAAACGGCTATAACTCAAATAGAGGAAAATGTCACGGAGTCCTTGGACGAAGTTACCGAAACTTTGCTTAGGACTACACCTAATCCCTTATTAAAATTCAGGAGACCTCCTGTTGCTAGGCAGCCAGGAACGGCTATTTTAGCGCGATCAACTACACCCTCATTAAAAAGAAGTGGAACTCTCCGTGGTAGAACAACAACAACAACAACAACCACCACTAAACGTACTACGAGACGATCAACGTCGAATCCTTTATTATCTCTGCGTAGGCAACGACCAAATTCTCTATTTCCAAGAAGAAACCTCTTCAAGCAACCTGAACCTGAACCCGAAGAAGAAATTAAAGAAAATGAGCAGAAAGTAGAAGATGAGGAAGAATTACTTGAAGAAGAAGAATTCGAGGAAGATAACGATTACGAATCATCGGACAGAAAGGAGCAACAAGTTGCTACTCCGTCATCACTTACCACAAAGAGAAATAATATTGTACAAATTAGGCCATTTACGTTTAGAAGACGGACGAAACGTCAAGTAGATTATGGAAATCGAAAGTTAATTAATTTTAGGAGACCGGGTCTAAAACCCACTACTACTCGACGGCCAGAGCCTGAACCAGAAACAGAAGCCCCTGCACCTGTTACACCAAAAAAAAAAACTGGTCGCTATAACGGTCGCATTTCTAAAACTACTACAGCAACTGCACCAAAGTCATCATCCAGACAATCTTTTATAGTACGTGGTGAAAGTAGGACTTCAAGTACCACATCTTCTCCGGCTTACAGAAGAGGAAAAGCGAGGACATCTTCTAGGACTACTACTACCCATTCATCTAGACCGAAAGCATCTAGACCTTCTAATAAAAGTTCTGATAGGTCACGACCAGGTTCGTCACGTAGTTCTACAAGTCGATCCCGAACTCGCACAAGTACTAGCAGAGGATCAAGTAGGCAAAGAAGTTCCTTTGAAAACTTTAGTGCTGAAAGACATAGACAGGACACCTATAATAACCTACTCCATGATGGAAAAATAACTATTACTCATCAAATTCCGGTTGAAGTTACGGTTCCCGTAGTAAACGGCAAGATAACTGAATATAGAAATCTTCTATCAGCTAAACCTAGTACTGAAACATTGTTGTTAAATCAAATTTCTACCTCAATAGGCCCATTAGGTAATCAACAATTGGTTCTTGCTATTGAATCTACTGAATTAGCTGATAACGGCGCTACTAAAATAACTAAATATCTTTTGCACGAAACTCCAACGACTACCGTTATCTTTACTCCTACTACGATAAGAGGAAGAAAAACTTCTTATTCACATGTTTTACCAAGTACTGTATACAGCGTCGAACCTGTAGTTCAAACAATTAGCCCCGAAATTAATGCCAACCTTCCCCTTGCCAACTTATTACTTTCTCAACTTCTGTTGGGCAATCAGCAACCAGCAATCAACCCGCTCTTAGCGTTACAAGGACAAGCCTTGTTACCCCAACAACCCGTAGTACAAACGCCTGTTACTGAATACAAAACTAGAACCACTACTTTTGTAACAACAGTGACTGATGCTAGAGAAACGGTTCTACCTATCACTTTTAGAGGCAAAGCCATATTAACTACAATTGTCGATCCTACAACTAATGTTATTACTGCAACAGAATTCGTCACAGATACTGTTGTAACTACACCGACTGTATTGGCAGCACCGCCTCAGTTAAACTCCTTGCTGCTTCCATTACTACTTCAACAACAGCAGCAGCAACAGCAACAACAGCAAATTCTTTCATTACCAACAGCTAATCCTCTTCTTGGTTTAGCTCAACCCGATCTTAATCTGTTGCCAAATAATAATTTGAACTTGAATAACGATATTTATAGCAATAGTCCAAAACCAAACATATTATCAGATCTAAACAGTAATGAAGATTTTTCGGAAGACATCGAAGAAAGTGGCGAAGATACACTCCCTCCTCCCCCGCCGCCACCTCCTTCTTCGCATACAAGGCATCGACAAAGAACTCCGAAACCCAGTCCGCCAAAAATGACCAGTGTAGTGACATTATATGTCTCTGGGAAATTCCCTGGTGAATTCAGTACAGTTCTTTCAACTGTAGTATCAGATGATACACAAACAGTTCGAAAACGTGAGGCAATGTATTATGAAGATGTACAAGTTATGCCCAGTCTTTTACCTTCGTTCGATCATCTCCTTAGCTCACAGTCTGATATTTTGGATAACACCGTGGCTTACAGTGCACCGGATTCAACACAAGAAGCCCAAAGCGAAACACAAAGTCTTGAAAGTATAGTAGGTAAAATTAGTGATCACATTCGTTACGATGCATCACCTACTTATGTTGTAAAATTGGCAAATCCGTCCGTAACCAGGGAAAAAGAACAAACAACTTTAGACGATGTCTCCTGAACTCCAGACAACTGGTTAGGTGTGTAAAATAATGGATTAGTTATTTATTTACAGTGTATCATAGTAAGTTAACTATGAATAGTGCCTTATAGTTTAAGTTATTTGTACAACGTTTAATATCAAATACTCTTTTATAATTGTTTAGTTACGTAATGTATATACGACAAATGTTAAACTCCTCTCTCTCTCTTTCTCTCTAAAAAGACATATTCTTGTAGCTTTACCAGGTTTTAGTTAACATTGGGAATTAATTGTATAGTTTACTGTATTGATTGATCACTGCCTAAAACTAATTAAGTACTTTAAGTTTTACATAATACTCGTACGTGTTTCGCTTTTTAATTGTAAATTGCAAATTACGACTTAAAGTGTTAATAAACAAATCATAATTAAGATTTCTATTGTTTGTTTTATTTATCAAAATTTTTAATAAATATTAAGATACGGTAATAAAACTTCACACCCGATATAGGTAAAGAAGTCACCAGAGTTGTGACATGGAAGGTGACCATCATGTTTCAGACTGGAAGCAATAGTAATTTCTTTTTTCAAAATATGATGACCATGTAACAAGGAACAATTAAAGAAAAAGCTTTTTTTAATAAGTCTAGGAAAAATATTTCAATATAACAGCATACAATTAATTCATTCTTATACATTTAGTTAAAGTTACTTCCGAAGGTTTCGTTTAAAAATGCAAAGACAACAGCCTTGGTATTAACTACCTTGTATGTACGTAGTTTAAAATTGTCGTGAAATTATGGAATAACTTTAAAATATTTATAAAAAATTGACTTGGGACATATTTTGAATGATAGTATATAGTAAAGAATAGATATAACAAAACTTAAAATTGACTGACATCAAAACTTGACTACGAACGAATCAAGACTATCGATGACCTTCTTCTAATGAATGGCTCCAAATCCACATCCCGTGATCATCCAAGTGCCTCCATAGGTGAGTTTTAATTAATTGTTTTATTAATACAAGAAAATTTTATGATGGATGTTATTAAAAGGTGTTATTGAATAAATTATGTAACAGGCAAGAAAAAAGATTAACAAGAAAATAGACAAAAAATATACTTTTAAAAACATCCGTTCTCAGTGAAAATGTTGCTTCTGAAACAAATAAAATGTGTAGTACTAGTAAAAAAGTATCTAAGTTTTAATAAAAAAACGCATCTTGTATAGAATGTTTGAAGAATATTTTTTGTACTGTACACATATATTTTTATCGCACAAATACTACTAACCATTATGAAATTGCATGAATATTTACTAGTAAATTAATCAAGTAATATAATGTAAATATTAGAGAGACCAATAATATGTAAAAAGAAGGTAAGTTTTCTTTTGATTCTTATAAGACTATCATCAAGTTTAGTGACTAGACTCAAAAACTGTTCCTGTCTTCAACCACTCTTCAGTTCATGGTATTTACTGTATAAAATACTATAACAACTGTTATAAAATAAGTTGGATTAAAACACTAGCGTACTTTTAAAAAAACTCCTGTTTATATAACTTAGTATACGTACTTTCTTTTTTTTTTCGGATCAAAGTTCGTAAAAAAGATGCTAACGAATTTTTAAATTAATACCTGTATACAGTATACATTTAACAAGAAATAAATCAAGAAATACTTTGGTTTCTGTATTACTGACTCTAATAATAAAGTAACTTTTAATGAAACTTTTAAATAATATATCACAATGGATTTTCCAGCCTTTAATACAAATGGTATTGTATTTGATAACTCTCCATGGAGACCAGGGAGGGATGCACCAATAGAACATCGACAAGTTTCTGAAGATAGCGAAAGAAAACTAAAAAATGTTGCTACAAGGATCATGTCTAATGGAGTAGAGGTATTAGTGAGAGACAAGAGCTCTGATGGAAAGCAGGATCAGGTAAAGCAAATTTTTCCACCATTTTTAAATCAATAACATGTGAAAAAAATATTCTGTTTAGTTCTCTGTCAATTAATTAGACATTCTTTATGCTTTAAAAGTATCTTTGTACTAATTAAACTTTCATTTATATTAATTCATAAAATTTTATTTCATGTTTTTTTTCTCAGCGAAAATTTAAGTTTATTCACATAACATCCATGAAACCACCAAAATTTCACGCCAGCACATCATTATCGCCTAACAAGTCATTAATATCATCAGCTGTAGCGACTGTTATTGATCACCAGCAGATGAACACTATGTTCCCTATAAAACAGCTCATGCAACACAATTACATAATCAAGACATGTATGACTACTTACACATATTTAACAACGGTAGTTCACAACAAGCGAAGTGCTATATCTACCTTCGAGACTATAGTGTCTGTGATCACTACAGAATCATTGACGAATCTGTTCGCATCAGATATATTAGGAGAATTAAAGCCAACAAAAGTAAGATTTCCACCAGTTTGGGAACCCCGGTAAACGAATTAGTGCCCCGAATTCCAAAACCAAGAAATCGAAAACCTTTTGTTTACGAAAGCCTACTCAACTAAAATGTTTTTATTATAAACACCCCTAATTTTTTCATTAGTTTTAGTTAGCAACTCACTAATAGTTTTTTATTCATAACGGAAACTTAGAAGCTTAAAACTTTATATCGTTATAACCATCTTTATATATGTCATAGTAGAAATAATATCCATAAATATATTTAGACTAAACTAAATAACACTTTTGATATTACAAATTTTCCATTGTACAGTTATTGCATGTTTTCATACTTATACAGGATACAGGGTAATGGTTTCCGATTGTATATACATATATATTACTAAAGTAGTGAATTAACTAATCATTATTATACGTACGTGTGTACGAATATTTATAATGCATGTTTACCTCCTTGTTTTAAAATGAGTTTCAATAATTTAATATAATTTCACCATAAATAAGTTTTCTATAATTCGTAATTGAAAATTATAATAAAGTTATTAATCAGTTACAGAAGCTCAACACAATTATATCTTGTCTTGTATTGGAAACATAAAACCTAATGCAATATTCTTCCAAAGACCAGCAATTTCATTAATTTCAAAGTTATATTATAACCCCCAAATGTGTTTCAGGTAAATTTTATGGAAATTAAAACGATACAGTCATCGCTCCCAAGCAATATGTTTGTTACAAATTTTCCTAAAATCGATAAAAGAATTGACCAGGAAGAAAGTATTCATAACTTTGATTTAATTCAACCGTCTGAAGTAAGTCAACCACCATGTTCAACATCATGCTCCTGTAGTAATACTAAAACGGAAAGTTTGAAAACGAAGTATTCTAGTTCATCATCGGCTTCAGAAAAGTACAATACAAAAACTTCTAATCCCGGTATTGTTAAGATAGATGTTTATCCCACTCAAAAACAATCATTAGATAAAAATAGTCAATTTAACCCTTATGGATCTGAAAATAATGTTCATTCAGCTCCCACTGATAAAATAGTAGAAAAATATACTGAAGTTATTAACGATTATTCAGACGAAAAAGATACAAATACTATCAAAGAAAGTGATTTACTTACTAATGAACAAGCTCCAACACCGTCACCCTCGAACAAATTATCTAACAAAGTTCCAGAAAAAACTAAACCGGACAAAGTGGTGAAACTAAATAAAAACAAATTTGTTGTGGCTGATCTTTTAAAATTAGGATCTTTAAGTATTAAAGGTTTATCACAATTAGCCCCAGTAATAGAAAAGATGACAGACACATTTATGAAAAGGCAGGACAATAATACAAATAAAACATTGTCAACAACAACAACGACGACAACAACAACAACAACCGTGAAACCAGTCAAGAAATTAACATCCTATAACGCAAATAAAAGAATTGATAGTGATTTTGATATTAAACATAATAATTTTCCTATTTACATACCTATTGATGAAATGGAAACATCTGAATCACAGATTGCATTTAGAAATGCCACGTTGCATCAAAACTTTGCATGGGCTGCAGAATTTAAACAACCTCAAGGTAACATATCTCCCCCAAAATTTATTCACGAAAGTCCTTTAGTAAATGGTGGCATACCAATAAGCCCAGGTGAAATTATCACTGCAAACTCTGATGTAATTGTTGGAAAGCCTGCCGTTGGTAGGCCATTAACTTTAGCGGCAAGTGGAATTAAGTTACAGAATCCCGTCAATCCTCCACCAATTGATAATTATATGTCAAACAGCGAATCTTATCCAGTACAAGAAAATACTCCTATGATTGATCAATCGTTGTTACTTTCACAACTGGACGATTCATTTGATTTGAGACCTCCGGATCTGCCAAGAATAAAGTCAAAGCCAAATCGAGATCAACACCAGACGCCTAATACAAATAACATGTTTTCAAATAATAAGAAGTATCCAACATCATCAATAAATCAACAAGAATTTTCTGAACCCACTAAAGAAATAGTTATAGGAAACCATGTGCGTCCAACTTTTTTGGATTATATCCCGACATTTACGAAACCTGTTAATAAGTTTCCTCTTGAGAATCATGTCGACTTTCAATTAAGTAACAAAGGTAACAAAAAAGATGAAATAATTGACAACAGCCCTAGTTCGTCTGAAGTGATAAGCACGAGTGTTACAACTGATGGCGAATATGCTGTGTCTGTAAGTCCAGATTCACTTAACAAACCATTTTTGGTTGATATGCAGCCTTCACGTGTAGCAAATGTAATTATACCCCATGGAAGTTCAACAGCGTTAGTTTTTGCCGGTTCATCTGAACCTCACAAAACAGGAGAATATATTGATGATCCTCTTCCATATCCTGAACCTGGTTATTTTGGAAGTTTTAGCATAGACGCACCTCAAATGACTAACGTACATAACGTTGTACCTAACAACAAACAATTCGTAATAAAATCTCCCAATTTATCATTAAATACTAAAAATGCTTCACCTATTCGTCCAGAACATCAAATCAGAAACGATATGAAAATAAAATGGAATAATAGTAAAGGACCCATAGGTCTAAATAAATTGCCTCCGCCAGTTAGTAATCAAGAGACAATTTTGCAAATAGGACCGCAAGTCATCTACAGTACTGACATTTATAAGTCAAACACAAATAAACCAATGACAGGAGATAATGATAAGTCTAAAAGCGGGAAAGAAATTATTGACAGAGAGTATGAAAATTATTTAGCCGTCCCACCTCCTCCGCCGCCTCCAAAGAACCATTTTAATCATGAGAACAGATTTGATAAAAATAAACCCTACAGTCAGCGTCCTATCATTCATACCCAACCGATTCAAGATATGAAAGTTTTTTTGAATGCTCAACATCCAACATCGAAGGTACACACAAACGAACATGAGCATATGCACCCGAAGATAACTTCTGAAATTTATTTTGCAGCACAATCCGCAAACACTAACCCTACATCTATTTATACTGTTCATTTACCGCCTTCGTCTCCTATGTACGGAAATACTCGCATAAAAATTACTGCAGGTAATAATATACAATCCAATAACAACGTACATCCACATATTGGTCAAAGCTCTTTCGGCGTCATTCCTATGGCTAATACAGAAGATCAGTCACAAATACATAACGACAGAAAAAATACAGGACATTCTATGACAATTAACAATGCTCCATATAGAGCAAATAATGAGAAAACAGGTCATGATTTTGGCTATACTACATCTAGTCCAGTAAATACGCTTTCACAGTTAGGACAGCTTAATACCGACATACCTATTGGAACAAACATTGCCATAAAAGTTCAAGATGATCGTACAAGATTCGAAGGTTCAGCAATACACAGCAACATTAAACCGGAAATATCTTATGATGACTTTGGAAAAAGACCCTCGAACGTTATGGTGTATAATAATCAATGGAACAAAACAGAACCACAAAAATATGAATCACTTTATAATAATAACGATAACATCGTTCAAGGACATTATATAAAAGACGTGTATCCATCAATAAGGCCATCTTTAAATAGTCACGCCAATTTCCCAATGATAAACGACTACACTGTATCCAACACACAAGATTTTAATACAAAAATTAATAAGACAGTGGGCGGTGTTAAAGTAATCAGTGAGGAAAAAACGCCTTCAAAATTAATTCCAAATGTGACAACAAATTCTCATGGTTGGTATTCTAGTGTACTTTTCAATGAAAATAGTTTAAAAAATATTAATAATATCCAAATTGAAGCAACGACTAGAAAAATTATACCCATTTCAAATGATTATAATAATGATAATATGCCTGCATTTGGCCAAAAAATCACAAGTGTTGGTAAACCACCCGTGTGGCAAAATACTTCAATTTATACAAGTAGCTTAAGTATAGGAAAACCTTTCACCAAAACTCAACCACACGTGAGTCAAAGTACCAGCGTTCCAAAGTTAGTAATTAACGACAATTATAGACCTAACTATTTACCTTCAAACACAAGAATTAAACAACCAGTATATGATATACCGTTAAGAAATCCTAATCAAGAAACTACTACCGTTAATAATATTAAATTACAACCGAATAAAAATAGGCAAGTTTATGAAAACTCAGAGGAAATTTATGATGGGGAAGAAGAAGTTGAAGATGAAAGTTCAGACGCAGAAGTAAGCATGGAATCCATGAAAGTACCCGTTGTGACATCGTCTAGCGAGAATGTCAGTAAATCTCAACAACAGGGAATATTAACGCACCGCGGGCAAGGATTTGTACCACAAAAAAGTACATTAACTTCGACTAGTAACAATACAAAATTAGTTGTAACCCACAATACCCAAACGGAAAAGCCTTTTACTTCTTACAATGGCAGTCAAGTATTTCAATCGAATGCTATAAAACAAATCGGTTACGATAAAATTAATTATATGAAACCAAGACCATTCACGGTTCAGACTATTGTACCCTTAGACCATCAATTACAACAACCTCACTGGCAAATAAATCAGCTTATGGAGAATTCTACTAATATGTCATATGAAGAAAACCTGGACTTAAACATAGGTGAAGAAATTAGTACAACAGTAAATTCAGTTCGACCTGAATCGAATTTTGACACTTTTAAAGAAAATTCTGAAATTGATGACTTAAATTTGAAAAATTCCATAAATACGATACGCCATAACAGAACACAAGTAGCCAACCAAACAGCAAATATAATTACTTCTACTGTGCACATTAAAGATAAGAAACCTTTAGTGTTAGAAGTTACAGAAAAATCGACATTGCCTTCATTTACAATTACCAGCAAAATAAATAATACCCAATCACACGATATACTTGATTTATCTCCGCCTCCTCCTGTGTTTGATTTTAATTTTAAACCATCCACTAAAGATGAGATCATAATGGGAATGAGTCCACCGCCTCCGAAAAAGCCGACCTCTGTGAGACTTACACCTAGACCAGTATTGACACGACCAGTTTTGCCCCCTCGAACACCACCTCCGCACAGAACCTTACCACCAAGAACTTTGCCACCTAGAACTCCGCGGCCTGGTCAGAAACCTTATATCAAAGATGAAATATCTACGTATAGACCGACTTATGATGTTGTTAATAAGCTAATCCAGCCGAATATAAAACTTAACCAACCTTCTTCACAACTACAGCCTCCGCCAATGGCTTCAGAAATTGATATGGAGTTACCAGTTACTACTATCTCCTCTTTGATTTCTAATGTTATTTTTCCTACTTCTTTGTCTTCAAGTTGGATGACTTCTGCAGGTATCGATTTTTCATCAAAATTCAATTTTGGCCCAACTTCTCTAAATTTTCCATATACTACAAAACCTTCAAAAATATCGGAAATAATTACATCTGAAAAACCTGATTATTCTTCTTATGAAAATGAATTTTCCCAAGAAACATTTAATGAGGCCGGATTTAGTAATTCTGATAACACTTCAGATTCAAAAGAAAGTAACTATGAATCGAGCAAAGAGTCTTCTAACGATAAATTGGAATTCCCTGGGAAAGATAAATTAAATATAACCAATGGAATTAACAACGAATCCTCAGAAAAAGTAAAAATTACTCCTTTGGTGAATAAAAATAGAACTCGTAAACCCTATCCAGTTCGTAATAGTGACAAAAAGACGGGTACTACAAGCAACAAATTAAATTTGCCATCAGTTAATATAACTCCGAGCAAAATTTTACATCGCCCTGAAATTGTATATCCGCCTAGAGTAAATACTTTGCGAAACAATATTAGACCAACACCTTCAAGATCAGTGGTTACTGTAGCGACTCCTATTTTAGAAAGTTCAGAGTCTTCAATTATTGATGATTACATAGAACTATCAGAAGTTTTAAAACAAACTGATTTACCAACAATGATACTTTCCGAAATAAACACTTCAGTTGAAAATATAAACACTGCTACCCCATCAGTTTTTAAGTTGTCTAATACTTTAAATGGGCAACCCATACACCACGCAGGTAATGAAATTAAAATATCAGACGACATAATTCCGACTAAAACTGAATTTAAAACCACAGTTATTACTTTGACAAAAACTTTGTCTGAGCCTCCCAAGACAGTTTCAAGCATTGGTTATGTCAATTTGACACACACTCTTACCGTTACTCATACAAAAACTAGTCTGGTAAGTCAATCCGAAGGAGCTGTTACACAAACATTAGTCGTTACTAATACCCACACGTCTACTATGGTCGACGTTGTAACAAAAATACAAACACAAGTGCAACCAACAACGATTATTGAAACGGTAACTAAACATATACCAGTTCTACAAGTTCGTCCTAGCCCTGTCCAAGAAATAATAAAGACAAAAGGTGCACTTGATGATATTTCCATGTCTTCTGAAGAGAGCGATAATTTCATAATTAAAGAAAATGATACTACAGAGAATATTCAAAAAATTGAGCACGAAGGAGAAAATGACAATGATACCTTCTTTGTGGTAATGAATAAATCACAAAACGGGGGAAAACCACCTCCATTGAATACAGACATTGAAACCGGCGATTACGACGGTATAACGAGAAATGAGCAAGTAAACAGTAATGGCGTATCACAAGTACTTTTTGGTGAAATATTATTAGCTGGCACGCCATATTTGGAAACTACTAATGTTGTCCGTCCACCAGGTAAACGCTTATCCTGATTTTTTTTTTATTAATAAGTATAAACTTACCGATTAAAAAAACGTTTAGACATTAATACAAGTAATTCTGTGTTTATTGTAACCTAAAAGTAGCTTGTATATTAAATATTTTAGGGATTGGAAAAGAATGTCATCCAGATTGTAAAGCTTCAAGGAATGAAAGATGTCAAAGGATTGACAGTATGATGAAATGTATATGCAGGCCAGGTTTTGCTAGAATGTTCCCTGACAGACCTTGTAAACGTAAGTAAAATTATCAGAGGATTTTGATACGTTTTTCTGTAAATAATGTTTTATTGGGGTAAATTTTTTTTTACTATAGCCACATACACGTACTCGGTGAAATTGGCTCTAAGATCACAAGGGCATGAACGCCTTCAATTCCATGAAAATTTATCGGATAATTCAAGCAAAGAGTATCATACGTTAGCCGTTGCAACTCATGAAGGTATAGACAGAATGATAATGCAGTCTGATTTAAGAGATGTTTATCACGGCGTCCACATAACAGGATTTCACTCAGTTGAAATGACAAACACGCAAGGGGAAAAATACCAAGGTGTCATCAATGACTTCTATGTTCAGGTAAGAAAAAGAAGTCACAAGTAGTGATTTTAATAAAGTTTCTTACATTTCCGTTAAAGCTAAATCGTTATAATGGTACTTTATATTCGTAATTACGTGCGAACTGTTGTACTATAAAGTTATCAAATAATCTCATGATCAATCTATCTATCACAAAATCCATGGAGGCTTCTTTGACTTGGTCATGATCAATTGCCAGTGATATAGAATTTCTCTTAGCCTGTTTTTGGGAATTTGTACTATTATTTTGCCAAAATTAACGAAAACATTTAAATTATTATAGGCAATGTATTTTCTGTTAACTTGTTTTTATGATTTAAGCTCTCAGATAATGCACACGAGAGTAGATTGAAAGAAGTCATCGAAAAATACCTTAGGAACAACAATTATAGTCTTGGCGGTACAGATGTGTACGCGGCTGGAGAATTTATGGATAAATTGGATGTGAGCGGTAAGGTTTTTAAATTTAATCATGTTGTATCTATTTCCCCTTTGACCTTTCCCTAACATGTTAACATTCAGTATGGTCATTTTAATGGCATAGACAAACAGATCTTTCATCAGGTGGAAACTAATAACGGTCATTAACAATGAGACAATGCTTGTTTTTACATGAACAAGTTACGGTTGTCATCTTGTGATATAAAATAGCAATGTATTCTATATTTATAAAATATTTATAATTATAAAATATTACGTATCTTTTGTTCGTGCATTTCAGACTTCGACGAATGCGTCAGCCCACAGTTCCACGACTGTTCTGAATACTCCCAGTGCTTCAACCTACGTGGTACCTATACATGCAGCTGTTTAGAAGGCTACGCGGACCTTAGCGTTAACCCACAATACCCTGGCAGGATTTGCTCAGGTCTGTTCCTTATCTACACTAATTTCACATATTGTAATACTATATTATTCTTCCGAGTGGGAGATAAAATAGAATATCGCTTAGCACTCTCCGTTCTTCGCGTCTTATAAAGAGCATGTTGCTATGAAGGTAAAACTACAAGGAAAGATCAGCAGCTTTTTTTTTTTCTTTTACGTAAGTATCGGTTAATGCTTGAGCTCTTAAGTAAGGCATACCAGATTCCATTATACCTTCCAAGATGGATAACAGTAGGACATACATAAATATTCTGTATGTGGTACTTATGTAATCATGTATTAAATGCCCACGTTGTAAAATTTTCAGCTGAACCAGTCGGCTGCGAACGCTGCAACTACCACGGTGCTTGTTACTCGAGAGACGATCACCGCGTACTCTGCGAATGCTTCCAATGGTACGCTGGCAGCAGCTGTCAAATAAATCTGAAAGGTAAGCCGTCTCTCATATTCATCTTCATCAGGCAATAGATGTCCACTGTTGGACATAGGCCTCTCCAACTCCTCTCATATTTACATATATTAAATATCTCAAGGAGAGAAAATTGAGATTCATTATTTAACAGAAATTTCTGGAGAAAGTGAAGTGACAGAAGATTTAAATAAGAGATTTATTGTTAACCAAGTCATTATTTACTATCTATCTATGTAAGTATGTAAGTACTATCTATCTATCTATTTCATGTTACTAAAGCCGTTATGTTTGACTTACTTTATTTCAATAATTTATTACAGTGGTGTTGATCTCACTGGTTGTGCTGGGCGCACTGCTTACTTTGGTGCTGGCGGTGTGTGCGGTAGTGGCGTGCTCCCGCCGTCCAAGACCTCAGCAACATTCAATTGTTGCGTGTATACAGGGCATGCCTAATTTACATCAAGTTAGTATACTATTGCATAATATAGTACATAAGAACTTTACCTACTATTTAATCTCTGCCGTTTTATGGCAGAGATAAGAGCTGCCGCGGTACTTTCTTAGGTCAGAAATCTTTGAATTTATTTATCTTGCTTTAAGCAAGAATCACAATCTTTTTGTACGTTTTACTATTTTTTTTCTATAAAATCCAGGGAGTGGCTCCATCGAAGCAGAGGGCGGACCGCCGAGCGCTGATAAACGACCGGCCAGAGTCCGGTGACGCATCTAGTATACAAAATGCATCATTGCCCTATTTACCATCGAAGGTATATTTTTCTTTTTAGAAATTCCAAGGAGATAAACTTTTAAGAGACAATATTTCTAAAAGAGGCTTTCCGTTATAGCGGTCGTCGACAACTAAGAAGTGTGTAGCAATGATTTCTGAGCCGCCTGCTCACGCGCCGCCGCCGCCTCCTCCCGCGCCAGCAGTCATCATACCCAGGGCTCGGTTACATCCTCACCATTCGGACAGGTAATTGCAGTTTAACATCACAAATTTCTAGGATATTCCAAAAACTAATTGATTCAAATTCTCACCAGATTACGGTAATATTTCCATGCTTCTTTTCGACAACAAAAATGCTGCGACAGTAAGGCTCTGGCTTGACAATCTTTGGCTAAAAACACCATAAATAAGTTTTTCGATCCGTTATTGTTTTGACTGAAACTAAATACAATAATTATGTTTCACTTTAATAATGTGTTCAAAGAATTCCTAAAACGACAAAGTGCAATATATTTCCATGGATTTCTCTCTTTATGATATCTTGACGCATTTTATAACATAATCTTTTGCAGTCGCGATAATCTAGCAAGGAAGAGGAGCTTGGAGTTAAGCAATGAAGCGAAGCTTATCAGCTATTTGGAGTCCGGGGCCACTATAAATAATGACGAAGTAAGTAATGGGTATAGAAACAATGTGTAAATCAAGTTAGATGTTTTATAAAAAAAAACATTTTGTAATAACAACACAGATTATCAACACATTGTGTCCACTGCAGTAATAGTACTTACTTTATTATTATAGATGAACAGGAAAATGTAAACAAGTACCGCAAATTCTTAAGCTAAGCAAGCTTAATATAGCTTTACTTATGTTACGGTATCATTGTAAACATTTTATATTTTACAGATGAGAAGAAAGCATAGTATGGAATCTTCATACAGTGCACAAAAAGATCGTCATAATAAACAAGGTAATTTCAGGTACATGCTTATCATTAGGAAGCAGTTAGAAATACTTTTAATTTAACAAAAAACCTTAAAAAAAAGTTACTTAAAACGACCTAGATCTTTCTTCAATGAATTCATTCGTATTATATCCACGTTTTACTCTTTTTTAATAATTTTAATTAATCTGTTACAGGAGCATTAATATCGGCTGGCTTTAAAGTATCAACAACAATCTGTCCTGATGAGACGGCAGTAGACAGAGACCGCAAAGAGGACAGAGACGACCTATCATCGGTCAACAAGACCGACACAGAGGGAGAGCTATCCAGATTCAACACTCTGAGGAAGTCATATAGGTATTGTTTATGAATTCAGGTAATGTCGTGGAACCGAGTGCTAAATAGTTCCACGCTCTTCTCTTATTTTCTTCTGGAATAATTGTTCTTACATCGATTTTAATAAATTATATGTAGCAAAAGATTGAATAAAAAGATCGTCGTGACTACGAATCATATGATGTTCCATTAATTGACTTAAATTTAACAAATCTTTTGTTCTGTAGATCGTTAAATAGATAAAATTTGGAAAAAATTTATATGTTGGTGTGATCAAAGCATATTTATTTCTGTATGGGAAACCGTTGTATTGATAATGTAATGAAGATTGTGTCTTAGTAACTTTCCATCACAGAGGTATTTATTCACAAATTAAATGTTCAGTTGCTATTATTATATAATTTATTTATTTTAAAAAGTAACAGGTAGATTGGAAGATAATACCAAAGGCGTTTTGTCGACCTTTACTCAAAAATTGACAGTAAAGGATTTTGGTATAACCATCATATGGGTCAATAGCTATAAAGAGAAGCAGAGAGGGAAAGCGAGTATTTTGAATGGATAATAAATCTTTTAAAAATGGATATGTTCCTAGAGGACCTTGATGGACTTTGAGGAATATTCCTATTACATTTGTCATAGGAAATGTCTATAATCGAGATAAATACTAAACTTAAAACATACGTCATGTTGATGAATGATTAAATAATTTTACATAGTCATTAATTTTCTTTTAATATTCAGTCAAGAAGACATGTCCGAATGGACGGACGCCGAGAGAAGAATTGGGGAGCTGTGAGTATTCTCAATTCCTTAACTTAAATGTCATGTATATCTATAAGTACTTGTTTACATTATAGGAATAATCATAATAATGTTATAATTTTATGTTAGTTAACTAAAAATAAAAGATGATTTAAACTAAATTCTTAGAAATATTTAACACATTCGTTTCTTACTATGAATATAAAATTAATACAGTTCATTAAAATAACTTTGTCAGCACCTGAAGAATACAGGCTTAATCGTGGTAAGGTTTGGGTTTGATTCCGGGGCTATATTAGTAGAGTATTATTGGGCATTGGCCGACGTATTGTCTACTTAACTCGCGGAGTTCAGCTCCGTGGATCCTGGATCAGATGAAGCTCTTAACAGTCGTAATAGTGACCAAGGGCGTCATCATCATCCGGAAAAAAGCACGAGTCTTCCTGTCTAGCAATCCCTTATTTATTGTCAATGTATATATTGGCTTTGTTTTGTGTCAGTAGTCATACATACGGGTGCCACAGATAGTACTTTGAACGAACCCTTTTTATTTATTAATATCATCAATACTCAATCGATTGCCTACATTCTCTATAAAAAAATCGTGTAATATTGTGCGTACCTTTAATGTAGATAAAAAATATGTATTAAATATATTTCAGGACCCTCTCGGAAGCGAGATCTGTTGGTGGGACGCTCCCGGCGAGTACCGGTCGTGCCGCCTCCTCCACCCGCTTGACACATCAGGTAATTATACTTAAGCGTACTTAAGTCTTTAAGGTCTCACTTAAGCCTGCATGATCCTGATGACGTGGTTTTTGAAATTGTGTGCTATATCATTTCTTTCCAATTATTTATTTTAGTGTAGCTATTATTATGAATGCTATTAAATTTTATATTACATAAACATATTAATTTGTTTTGATATGCACTTATTTCTATTAATATCAGTTAGTTTTTGTTAAATTTGGATATTGATATAACAATTGTTATATTAAGAAAAAAGTAATTGTTTACTGTGTTAATTTTATACTACATGTACTTTATTAAACTGAGCACTTAATCCGTTTCACCGTTCGTCCGCTGTTATCCAGGAGGCAAACACGATGGCTGAACGGGACCTGGGCTCCACCTTCCTCTTACCGCACGTGCATCTCTATAAACCTGACCTTGTGGGTATTGTTGCACGACATTCCTTCAGCACACTTATCTTTGAGTCCTAAAATTAACTAAATTTTAGATCCTACCACACTAACAAATAGAATGTACTAAATTATTTTTCAACGCTTAATTTCTATTTGTCGAGATATCGTGACCACAGTTGGAGACGTATGCTCGTCCAGAATATGATTCCAGAGGTTCTGATATGTTGTGATTGAAACACAGCAGTTTTATTAGGCGTTAGGTCTACAATATATAGATAGTTGCTATACAAAAACTAGATAAATCTAGTGTTCTTGATAGTATCTTTATTTTAAATAAACCATTGACCCAAATCGAATTAGTTAATATGAATAGGTAAACTGCAACAAAATGGATAGAGCAAATATATATTATACTAGTTCAAATTTCTGCGAATACAATTTTTAATGTGAATTAAATAATATCATATTTAAAAATCAAAATTTCTTTTTTAAATTGGATTTTGCAATTATCTATTGTTTATTACTAAATTTAATTCACAAGAAGCATCATTTTGAAAAGTATCAACAGAAACAGAGTGTTTGTGCAATTTTATGATAGTACTCATAAGTTACACATAGTGTTTATTTTAAAACTACATATCTGTCCTTTCATTTAATTTGCTTTATAGGAGAAACAGCTACAAAGGGTACAGAAAAAGAATAATTAGGAATTAAATAATAGACACCTTAATGTAATTATAAAATTATCTCTGCAATAACAAAACTAACATAGTAAGTTTATTCAAATAATCTTTAAAATAACAATATGATGATTTGCTAGGGTCTTTTATTACTATTGAATTTATAAGTTTCATTACAAATTATTAGTGTTTACTCTCCTTTTTTATTAAAAGAGAGATAGCAGGTACATATATATATACATATATATACCTGCCATACATATCTCTTTTAATAAAAAAATCATATTGTTATTTTAAAGATTATTTGAATATACTTACTGTATTAGGTTTGTTATTGCAAAGATAATTTTATAATTACGTTAGGGTATCAATTATTTAATTATATATATATATTTATATATATACAATATATCTGAGAAATCTATGTAGATATTTGAAATAATATAAATGTTTTATGTACAACTGTTATGTTCTACTTATTTTAAAGTTGTAATAGCATTTAATAAAATAATTCACTATTGTGTACAGCAATCATAAAGTTTATTACTAATGTAGTAGATAGATAATATTTAAAGTCTTTCATATCTATGTTGTAAAGTTCATGTGTAATATATATTTTAAGTAGTTTTGGTTTGAACTTAAATTTTTTTTGTTTTTCAGACAAGCGATGTTTCAGAGTTTGATTCCCTATAAACAAGAAACACGGCCGAAGGAGTATTTACATATATTTTGTTTATGCTAGGTACATCTACCGATATCGTGGATTATTAGATAAGAACTATTGATCTATTTGTCTATTTCTATATTTCCAAACTTTATGTGCCTATCATTGAATTGAAGTATAGTTTGAATGTATATGTAACCACCAATATTTGTCACAATGTTCATAAATTATATTATTTGTCATCCAAGTACGAACAAAAAATTTATGAATGCCATAATACGTGTAAGAGTAGTAGATTGTAAGTAAATGAAAATAATTTGAATGGGAAATCGTTTTTAATGTAAATTTTATAATAAAAGAAAGTTCGCTCGCATGATTTCTTATTTGAAGTATTTTCATACGTCAGTCGTTTGTGTATACGGCACATATATGTATTTATAGTTTTAAGCATACAAATAAAGTATTATACAGGATTTTTTAAAAAATATACAAGTGATTTTATAGAGGCTTATAATGCATTTATTTTCAATTTCAAGTTAAGCAATCTTAGCGGAAATTATTTAACTAAGTTCACATTTGTTGGAATGAACTCCTGGACCTAAGAAAGGAGTATCTATTTTACATGAATATGCGTTGTTTCATCGCTATCCAATATAAATTGTCTTTGAAATTCTATATATAAATAATGTAATTTATATTTATTAATTTCTCTGCTTTTATTTCTTTATCAATCACTTTAAAGTGTATTTCATAATGACAAAATAAAACAATCTACTTTCGTTGTACTGAACGATTACAGAAAAAAATAAGGACATTATATCATAAATTTGTGAAAAAAGGTATTTTCAATAAGTACAGACAGTGATTGACAAAACATTTATTATATGATCGTCTATTATATCATAATATATTTTAATAATGTAATATTTTCTTTTTAATAAAGTGACGAGTGGAACATTCATCTAAATATAAGTGACACGCCGACCTAAAATAATGAGACGTTAGTTAGGACGATGTTCACTGCACCACACTTTACCGGAACACAGTAATGTTTGTACTGTTTAGCAGTAGGTACATTATAGAAACGCAAGTAGACGCAAATTTTGTGCCAATATTTACTTCCAAAGTAAATAAATGAGTTTTTTTTATCAGAAGTTGTGAATTAAGTTTTAATAGGTTATTATTTATATACAAATCTTGTACAAAATACTATTTATTTTATTAATAGTTTTGAAGAGGTTATAATAAGGATACAATGAAAATTATTAGTCCTATTGAATCATTAAATTATGTTATATACTGTGTTCTTTCTTTTCCAAACCATAACATTTTTTTTATTCGACGCGGCAACAAGACGAGCAAGGCGTTCATTTTATGGTGATACTCTTGCACTTAACGTGGTGCTGATTAAGATGGTATACAGTGCATCACATTGCGCTCGTCGCCTTGAGACATAAGGTGTCTCGTTACCCCAGTGTTTTTAATAGCATACAACACCTTTCAAATCGGAACACAGTAATGTTTGCACACTACCGTTTGTAAGCAGCAATAGGAACTGCGGCGATACCATCAAGACGGTCTCCGGGCAACGGAGACCTAGTACTAGTAGAAGCCTGGCCTACTGAAGCTTTAACTATAAATAATAAATAAGCTTACTATTCATAATCAGTTGAATTTATATAAATCATCTTTCTTTTATAGTGATGGAGACAAGGTTTTGAGGGTTTTTACTTAATAAAACACACTGGCTTACTGGTTTTATATTACGTGCTTCTGCGGAATCTAATACATAGGAAATAATAACGTTATAAATGGTTCGTTAAAGAAAACAGCAGATTTAAATATGAGACAGCGTTTTTATTCAATATTCAATAGTAATTTAGTTTTATCGATAGAATATTCAGCAATATTACAAATACAACGTGAAACAATCGTATAGAGCAACTAAATTGAACATTAAACTTAATACATCGCAGCGTAGTCCGCAGACTGGCGTAAAGTTAACACCGATATCAAGCACATCGACTCTTAAAACATAAACTTTATTTATAAATATACTAGCAATGGTATTAAATAGATACTTAAATATGGGGAGCTATAGTTAAGGTTTACCAGAGCCTTCCTCCAAACCCGTTCACATTTTATCATACCGCCTTCAGTCTCGAACTGGAAAACAATCGTTTGTACCACTTGTGCTTAGATTTTATCCAACTTCGTCCACATCATTGTTATATTGTTAAGAGTTAGTTCCTCTTATTCCACAAATAATGTGATTGAGCACAAAACTTCTCCTAGTAAAATTCGTCTACGACCAACCGATTGGACGCTCAATATTATAAAGCTTATAAGCTATAATAGCAGTTTTTGTATTAAAGTAGAAGAAATTTAAAAATATGATTGAAAAATCTGCAAATTTACGTGTTATAAAATCAATAAATGCCCATCACTAGATAATATAAAGAATGTAATATAAGTTTAAAAGAAATTCAAATTTTACCGGAGACCGCGGCGTGGAGCAGAGGGAAGAAACTGCGTATGTGCACAATATTAGAGACGGGCGAAAACTTAGTTACTACCACCGTTATATAAAATCACAAGCAGTCTGTTTGTATTAATCTAAAAACGTTGGCCGTAGCGTTCATGCCGCCTTAATCTATCCATTTTTAAGTCTACCTAGCTACTTATATGAGAAATTGTGCAAAACCTAAACCCGGCCCTTCATCCACCTCGATCAAATTTCAATACAAATAAGCATGAAGAGTAATAATCCGAAAACAATTTCGTACTCTACGATTTCAATATCAAAATCTCTAAATTTATCTACTCACTCAGTTTTATTTTTATCAAACAGTCGTTCTACAATGATATAGACATTTTCTGTAAGCCTCCAAGTTAAAACTATCAAGCTAAGCGCCTATCTAAGAGTTTACTAGGTCGAAGTAACATGGACGTAGCGTCGTATAAAAAACGACGGCACAGTAGAAAAACGAGTACCAAAATACCATCCAATAATTGCGCGATGGCCGACTATTAAATAAGCCATGTAGCTAGTTGGCAATATGTGCCAAAGTTTGTCAATCTTAGAACAATTTCAAAAGTCTACAGTTTGTTGGAAAATGTTTCAGTTGAACCGTTTTCATTTCTATCATAATCAGAGAGGTCTGTTTAATTGTATTTTGATTTTTATTTAGTTTGTAGGTTTTATAAAAGCCTCAAAAACCTGGACATAAAATATTTCAGTTTCCCTTCCAAGTACTAATATAACAGCAAATCGTGCTATCGCTATAGCTTAAAGCTTTAAAAGTCGTCTTTATATACGAAATATGAGAGAACAGATAACTTTTGAAGATTTTAAAGTAAGTAGTACAGTGAATGGTGACTTTAAAGCAAAGTTTATTTCCTTGCCATCTCTTCGAGACTTGTGAGAGGCGCTTTAGCAATCATCGTGAGCGATCTGAAAATAATATAAAACAATTAAAATTACAAAAACATACGCAACAAACGAAATATATTTACTTTACGTGGAAACTGGGTGTTAATAAATAATATTGATAAAATTTCCACATTGTCAACATCCATAACTGCTTAGGCCCATTTCATGCTGTTAGGAGAAATATTAGCAATTTTTGTAGTACAAAAGGAAATTCACTCGAAAACTTTTTAAATACTAGTTATAATGTAATAATAAGCGGTATAATGTATATGATATATTTATATAAACGCAAAACATAACAAACAAAGCATTACTATATAAATGTGTACCTATTTGTCGGTCTGTTCTTGAGAGTGACTTAGACAATAGCAGCTGCAATAACAACATCATACTTTTAGATGATATAAATTTTAAAATATTAACACATAAAAGAAATAACGAATTAAGAAGCGATAAAACAAATTATTATGAAAGGACAAAAATATATCGTTCCGTTAAACAAGAAGCCGATTGTGAATATACTGATGTGATCAAAGTGATGAATTACCTTCTTTGGGCGGGTATCGGAGGGGAAGGATGAGTGGTCGGTGGCAATGACGCTGGACAGCTTCCGGACAGCGTTGTCGGTGGGTCCTCGTCATCTTTTTTGTCTCCTGTAATTGTTTCACTATTATATAATAATCAGAAATTAAGTTTTTTTTTTTATTTTATACCAAAAATAAACTGTTTTATACCAATATACTCATGACATTAAATTCAAGTAATAATAAACGTGAGTCTGAAGATGTTGAAACATGCTTACTCAGACTACTCTGGCTCGCGTATGTAATATATCAAAACATAGGAATATAGGTAGATAGACATTGTGATAGTGATATTATGTAGGTTCGAAAATCATTACCACCATCCAAACTCCACCTAAGTGGCAATGTTATTAAACATACCATTCCCCGAACTGAAATACATACACACTTCTGTTTCGTGACCGTAGTAAAAGAGACCGATTATTACTTCTGGATAAAATTGTTTACCTCTAACAATAGGTGTGTCTCCGATATAGAAGGTGGGTGCAGGTGCTTCGACTGTAGCTTCCCTCACTGAACCATCACCGCTTACAGCACTGAGGGTGTCAGTACTGTCGAACATTATCGTACGTTCCTTTGTTTTAGGAACACGGCCGTCTCCATCCTTAAAAAACAAACACTGAGAATAAACATATTTCTTATCGTAAGTTATAACATTTAAATGGAGTTTTATCCAGAAGAATCAAAGATATAAAACAGTTATCCCTTTTGGAAACTCTTCCTTCAGAGATCGGAAGTGAATTAAAAAGTAAAATGAATATTATGAATGCAACAAATATGGTGATATAATAGTTTTTTGTACTTAATCTGCAAAAAAAAGTAATTTCTGTTATAAATCCCAATAACTTGTTACTTGTGATACTAAACATGTTTATTAACAAAATTCTATCTAAAAAGACATTACACGTTCACAATATGCGTTCTATATGACAGAGAATGAAATATTTAAAAATTCCCAGATTTATAATGGTAAGTTAATATTTAAATCTAAACTGGTTTTATTATTTTGTGTATTTTAATATAAACTGTTTGTATTACTTTCCTAATAAAAATACTAGATTAAAATAATAATAAGTACCGATCATATTAAATTTCCTCATAAAATCACCATAGATGATAATTTACAAATAAATCAAATCCGATTACCATTTTGTCAGTATCAGTATCCGGTTCCTGTACTTCGTAATCACGAGAGTGTTGCTCGCTGGACTGATGCTCTAAACTCTCCATTTGCACAGCAGTGATAGGGTCAAGAGTATCCAGGGACGAAACCATGGTGTTCGATCCTGGAGGGCGTACCGCTGTTATCTTTCTGATTAGTATCAAGCTCGGTGGGGTAGCAATATGTAGATATGAAAAATAATTAAATGTATATAAACTTTTCA
Source organism: Pachliopta kotzebuea (assembly GCA_018246255.1). Classification (NCBI taxonomy): domain Eukaryota; kingdom Metazoa; phylum Arthropoda; class Insecta; order Lepidoptera; family Papilionidae; genus Pachliopta; species Pachliopta kotzebuea. The sequence continues at coordinate 12,053 of DWLS01000037.1, read as the reverse complement.
CAGATATATGTATCCAGAACGATGAAACGTTCAAATTATTATAGGTGCAAATTTTTTCCGACATTTAAGCTTAGTATATTTGTACGTATTGCACTAGATTTGTTCTGGATACATTCCGTTATTGTTATAACAAGCAAGGATGGTAGCAAGCTTAAAGATTTATACAATAATGTACATGTTTTTACACAGCCCAGGTCCGACTTGGATTAAATTTATTGGTTAATATTGATCTTATGTCTGCTTCAAATTTATTAAGCAAAATTGAGTGATTAATCTTGAGTAATAACTTAAAAAATGAGTAATGATTGCACATAAAGGATATTACATTAAAATATTCAGACACAAAAATTCAAGGAGTTTATAGTTGTCCTGACTTTATCAAATGTTTACCGTAATGAACTAAATTATATCTACTAAACGAACAAAATATGCAAAATAATAATTTATGTCGATAAAAATAGATGCTTTAAAAAGTTTACGTAAATGTTTATCAGTTATAATATAAAGAGTTTTATCGAAAATCTAAAGTGTATGCATTCCGGTAATATTATTTCTCACCTCCAGAAGTAAGACTTCCTGTCATCGGTGTATCAACTTCGTAATTAAACGTAGCCCTTGTGGCGTTCGAGCTTGTCGCCTCCAAGCTATCGGTACTGCCCAGCATTAGGTCCGCACGAGCTCCTCTATAAATGGTTACCAAATATATCGGAAAAAAATAAAAACATTCATAACAAAAAAAATGTAGGATTTAAAATACGAAACATCCTCAGAATTATAAAAGTTACTCATTATAAAAATAGTAAATACTATTTAAAATATCACTACAAAAAATTTATCAATACAATAGATATAGCGTATTTTTAACACAAAAGTACTTTTATACAGACCTACTGAAACTCCCCGAAGAACTCAATTCCTCATCTTGACAGCTCCATGATCCGCTAGCTGGATCTGTAAAGTGTTTACCAGAAAACGAGGTAACGCTGTGAGCAATCGACCTCCCGGAGGAGGGCGATAGCTCACGAATAGCACTTCCTTCACGGGAGAAATCCAAATCTTCCGGTTTGTCGGAAGATGTTACAATTGCTTGTTGTGTTACCGTCACGAAATCGCCGTCGGAATGTCTCTCCATAACAGTCATCAAACTATCCATTTCAGAAGGTTGAGAAGCTAATGACGAAGACATTTCCGATCCTAAAGAAATACAGCTATCATCGTATTGCGTTGGTCTTGTAGGAATATCGACAGCTCCTTCGCTATCTGTACTAGATACTGTTTCCGACACTTTCTTTCCATCGACGAATCTCTGTTGTATAACAGTTGTTGTTCTTACTACTTCAATTATGCCACCACTTCCCGAAAATGTTTTAGAAATCGCTTTGAGTTGTTGTTGTTGGCGCTTCGTTTTTTCTTCTTGGTCTAATATTTTCATCATCTCTTCACAATCTCCTGGTATAGATTCCGCTGAACCATCACTAGTAGGGGCAGCACATGTAAAAGTCGATGTTTTCTTACATTCTTCATCTATCTCTTTTATTTTATCGTGTGAAGCCCCTGGTTCTGGTTCTGGCACAAAAAATGCACCACGCTCGTCATATTTCTTTACTGTTACTATTTTCGGTGTTATTTGTTCCTGAATTTTTTGTTCTAATGCCAATTGTTGGTCTATTAGTTTTCTGATTGCAGCTGAATCAGCCAAAAGACGCTGGGAAGGACTGCCATAACTACCAATTTTTTGCGATGGACTGCCGCCTTTTTGTGACGGACTTCCAGATTTTTGACCTGGACTTCCGCCTTTTAATGGAGGACTACTGTCTGAACTACTACTATAAGATCGTTTTTCTTGTTCCAAAAAACTGCCAGTAGCTACTTTAGGATCAGCATGTAATAATGCTTCCTTTTGTTTAGCCAAAATTTCAGCTTTTAATGCTTCTAGACATGCCGACTCTAGTCCCTCAAACTCTTTAAGACTAGAAACAGAAATATCATCACCTTGGCTTCTGCTAAGAATGTACCGTCGCGGCAGAGAACCATTTAAAGAATCTTGAGAAGAAGAAGAGTGCTGCTGATATTGTTCCATTAAAGCTCTTTCAAGATTCTCAAATTCTTGTAAAGAACTGATTGATATGTCATCGTTTTCCCCACGCACTCGAAACCGTATACGTGATGCAATTTCAGACTCCGACAAACTTCCATACGAATTTCTGAAACTGCCGTAACTTCCTATCGATTCTTTTTGTGAGCTCAAACTACCTATCCTACTGGCATCAAAATCAGTCATTTCTTCCTCTTTAATATCTTCCAGCGGGATCCGTTCGTAATCATACCTTGGATCACCTTCGAATTGCATTTGTATCCATCTTTTTCCCGCTTCTATTTCGGCCAACTCCTGGGCTTGTAATTTTTTTTGCTCTATCTCATATTGTAGCAACTCTTCATCAGATAATGACCCCGATGCACTACTACTGTCTGGTTTTTTCGAGGTTTTCGATAAATACTCTTCAACTTCAACATCGTGTCTTTTAACATATTTTCGTGATACGATTTTAACACTTTTTCCCTCAAGATCTGTTTCTTGTGCTTCTTTCGCAACTTCTTCTATTACTATAAAATCGTCCATTTCGCTTGGTTTGTCAACCATTTCAAATTCATCACTCGTTGGCGATTCTTGTTCTTTTTCATAAGTTCCCAAAGTTTTATCTTCTGTTGTAACTACTAACTCCGAACGACTACTTTCAGTAGCAAAATCAGATTTTAATTCAGGTGTTTCAGAGATATCATAAATGTCGTCTAAAACGTACTCTCGCCCATTTTCCGTTGACAAAGAACTCTGACTTGGGATAGACAAAGGTGTGTGAGGTGTGGATATGTGTTCATGAGTTTTTAGGCTAGAGGTAGAACTTTGTTTACTTTCTAACAGACTCTCAGATACCATACCACTTGATTTTTCCTCTTTTGTTTTAGGTACCGACGAATCACTTTTTGATTTCAATATTTCTTCATATTGCTTTGTTCCAATTGGTATTATTTCAGATTCCACGTCCACGAACTCTCTTTGACTTGGTGGTCTTTCAATAATTGGAAAGGGTATTGCGCTAACATCAGGAACAATTTTTTTAATACATGTTTCAGTAATTTCGTATTTTTGTTTGGGCAAACTTTCTTCAGTGTGAACTATGTTTTTGTGTATAATTTCTTCACCTGTACTATGTTTTGTTTCTTTCGTTACAAAACCGAATTCTTTAATATCATCATATTGTGAAGAGCCAACCGGTATGATTTGGCTATCAACATCGACTAACTCTCGTTGAGGCCTATCTATTTTTGTAACAGCAAAAGGCACTGCTTCAGATTTCGATATTATTTCCTTGGTTTCTTTGTGTTCTTCAATGACTACTTCCTTGTCAATTTCGGGTTGCGATTGCGATAAAGATGTATCTATTTTAGAAATAGAAGAAGACAATATTTCGTCAGTCTTAAGTTGACTAGATATTGTAGTATCTGAGCCTTCTTTGTCTTTAAATGAGTCATCGTCGAGTTCAATACTTTCAGAAGTTCCATCTAAAGGAAAATGCTCTGGGATCATTTCTTTAGGTTGAAATCTCATCTCGTGGGATCTTTTCATTTTTCCAAGTGGTTCAACTTCATCAAGCTTATTTTCTTCATCGCACGAAATATCATCATCACTCACTTCTTTTGATCTAGAAATTTGTTCTTTCTCTGTTTCATGAAGAAATTGCTCAATGTAAGTACTGCTCTCCATCAGTTCTTCTTTGAGCTCGTTAGCAGATGGAACAAGAGTTTCAGAAGCATCTGAAATGTCAATGCTAGCTACATGACTAGAACCATCTGAATCTAAACTTTTCATGCTGTCTCTTGAAGCAAGCGAACTACCAGCTGTGAAATAATCTTTTGAAGTTCTTAGTGATTGAGAAGAAATGTCGTGACTCGTAAGTGCTGTATCGAATTCCGTTCCACTTTGAGCTGTTAACATAACTTCAATATCTGAAGATAAAGGTCTACTTTCAGAATGTTCAAAACTTTGATAATGGCTTTCACCAGAGCTGGACCAACCTTCAAGTTCAGATGCTGAGCGTCTTTCAACACCTAATTTACTTGAAATTTGTTTGTGAACCCGCAATTTTACTCCAGGACTACCTTTAGATGATTCATCACGGTCAGAAAAACCAACTTCACTTTCTGTTTCTAAGATTGAATGTGGCCCACTATCTGATTTAATTGATAAATCTCCAGTATCTAACGGAGGAGTCAGTTCTTTAATTTGAACAGTGTCTTTTTCTTCTTCTGAAGTCGTAATTTCTTCTTGTGAGCTTATTTTTTGAGATGTAATGTCTGATTTTTGACTGTCTGATAACTTATCTTCAACGTCAATGGTAGTTGCTAATTTACTTAAATGACCATCTACATGATGGGGTTCCTCAGTAATTATTTCGGGCCTTTCAGGGCTTATAAGAATTTTGAATTGAAATTCAGATGGCGATTGCTTATATTTGCTACTTCCATCACTTTTTTCGCTTATAATTTCCACTTGTGCCGCTTCAAGAGACTGCTTAACTTCATCAATGGTTTTTTCTAAAACTGATAAGTCAGCCAGTGGTTGAGCAGACATTAAAGTATCAAAATCGATCTTTTCAGTATCAAGTTTCATTGCATGAAACTCGGTAGAAGAGAGATCAGTATCATATCCACTACTACAAATATCTTCAAGACTTTTTTCTTTTACAAGTTTGATTTGTTCTTTCTTATGTTCAGTACTTGTGGCAGTAAGAAACGCAGAGTCTGCTTCTGTAGAAAACTCCGAGGGTTGTAATGTTTCGGCGCTGACAGTAGAATCCATGGATTTTTGTAATATTTCACCTTCATGTGACTCAAGAGACTTAATCATATACTCAGTGTCTACGCTTTCACTAGATTTAATCATAAAATCTTTGGATGTAGCTGCAGAATCATCCCATTCAATTCTTTCTGTTTCAATAATATTTGGTGATAAATCCATCTTCACAGATTTGATCGATAATTCGCTATCTATTTCTGCTTCAGTCGATTTGATCTCGATTGTAGTATAATTCTTACGAATATCAATAGTTTTCGGTTCGTCAAATATTTGCTTCACTTTAATAGAACATGGTTCAATTTCACCCATAACGAATGAGTCCGCTTTATGTAACGAAACTTCTAATATTTGATCTTGTATTTGGCTTTCTTGTAATTTTACAGGGGATTTACACGGTTTATCTTTTTTTGGCGTTTCACCTGTTTTGTCGTCATGTGGTAAATCAGGTACTATTTCTGATTCCGAGTGAGTGTCTTGACTTCCTGTTCGACTAAATGAACTTTTGACAGGTGAAGTAGATACTTTAATTTCTTTTATAAAGTCTACTTCGTATACTTCATCATTTTTTTTAAACGATTTTGATTTACTTTTGGGACTTGCTTCAGACGGATCTTTTTTTTCAGCTGAATCAGTCTTAAAACTCGGTGCGTGGGAGGCGTCAGAGCTAAGGTCATCATGTTCTTTACTTTCAATTATTGATTCTTCTTTATGATGTTCAACTTTTGTACTCACTATCTTTCCTTTTTCTGAAATCTCCGTAGTGGAAACAATTTCATCTTTTTCTACTATTTTTAACGAAGAATCAACGAATGCTGTTCTTGGTTTATCATCAGTTTCTCGAATATCTTCCAATTCCCCGGGTTCCGTAAAATATTCTTTACCCCACTGGTCATGTGACATCTCACGTTCAGAAATTTTTACTTCTTGCTTTTTCTTTACAGTTTCATCTTTAATGGCAGTCATCTTTTCTTCTGATTTAGTTTGTCTTCCGGCGTACAGACCTTGTTCAGTAAATTCTCTCTCTACTTTTATGACATCAGCATCGTCCGTGCTTTTAAATACAGTTTTTGTTTCAATGTCTGATCTTTTTGCAGAGGCTTCATGTGCCTTTTCCAATTTTTTTTCTGAAGTCTCAGTTTGATCACCATCTTTCCTTACAATAGATTTTTCCTTTAATTCGTGCTCCTGGCCTCGTAATTCATGTGTCGTTTCAGTTTTTATTACTAGTGAATCATCATCGGAGGATGAAACATGTTTTGTTTCGGTATAAAATTCTTGTCCTGATATTTTTCGCGTTTCTGTTTCTTTGTGAGTTAATATTGTGCTAAACTCTTTTTGTGATGAACCAAGTTTAGCGACCATATCTGACATAATAGCTTCCGGATCAATATTTTGAAATTTAAATTCCGTACCTTCAATAGTTTTGTGAATAGATGAAGAAGAAGTAGATGTTTCAATAAAAGATTGGGAATAAAAGTTGTCATTTGGAATTAATTTCTGCATATCTTCCATTTTTACTGCATGTTGTTCCTTCTTTATCTGGTCTATGACATCCATACTTTTTTCTATAGTACGATCAACAAGCTCAATAGCTCCACTAGTAATGGTAGGTTGGTCAACATTCACAAATGATAGATTGTCAGCCAAATGCTTAATAGGTGATTTAGGCCTGGCGGCTTCACTTAGTACTTTTGACGCCTCGGTTAATATTTCTGAAATATAAATAAGAAATTAAAATGTAAAACTTGTTATTCAATTACGTACAACAAACCTATTACATAATCTGTACTCAAATAAATAAATTGTTGGTTTTGAAAAAAGTTATTCTTAAAATTAAACGCAAAAGTTTGATATATTTTTTTATGGATGACGAATGGCAAGCATAATTTATATTAAATTTGTATGTATGGAGATGATGTAGATACAATGAGATAAAGTAGTTTAAGCATACGTGTAACAAAATGATGAAATGAAGAAATATGTAGAATCAAAGCGAAACATTACTCAAAAGTGAATAACAAGAAAACGTTTAAATGAAAAACAGCGTAGTGAATTATGTAGACTTTGTAAAAAAGTTGAAAGCAACAATAAAAAAATGATGCATTGTTTCTGCTGTAGGTTTACTTACCTAAAGCAACGTAAAGGCTCCGCAAGAAACAAAGTAAAATTTACTGTGCTGATATATTTCGGCAAATCATTCGTGATATTTGCAAAAAGTCTAGGTTCTCAATTCAAATATACGAGAACATAGCATTATTGGGCTATTTTAAAGTAATCTTTTTAACCATGTTATAATGAAGATATTATTTTACTACGTGTATGTGATGGGACATGCTAAAGTTTAGCACAAAACAAACACTGTGGCAAATGAGGCTTTTTCTTAAAATGTATGTAAAAATTAAGAGTAAAGTTTCGCTATGACTCTACTTGCCACTACCTTACTGAATTAAGCTTGAAATTTATTATTTTCCGGTGGAATGTTAATAGTTTCAAGTTATATGTGTTCGCTTTTAAAGGTATAAATAAAATAACAAATACAGAAAATACCCAATAATATGCTAATATTATTACTGTATATATCTTGGATAAAAGTATCTTCAAGTTTTACAAAAAAATTTAGGAAGCCTTTATTTTAAAAAGATTTATGATACTGACCACTTTGATGTGCTTCTGTCTCACTTAATAAGCTATCTCCCGCAGAAGAAGCACGAGGTGACTGTCTATTAGCGTCCAAGAATGAAGTTTCGGAACCTGTTTAATACCGAATCGTTGGTATGAATAATACAGAATCACATTCTTTAATTTCCTTATTTATACCCTTATTTCTTATGGCAGATTAGTTGATGAACATTTCGAAAAAAACATTTTATAATCATTTAACTGAGCTAAAGCCTTTAGCGTGCTTATGTTGTATGGATTGTAAAAACATTTTTACTTTGATATTTGAAGTTATGAATATAAAACGTACAAACCTTTTAGATGCATCCCGGTTTGCTTATCACCTGAGCTATCTTCCGTTTTAGATTTGTCTTTCAAAATTAAATCAACAGGAGACGGTGGAGGGGTTTTAGAGAATTTTGATGCAAGTTCTGTAAATTCATTAAAAACATCATTTACGCTTAAATCATGTAAATCTATGTTTAAGCTTAATAAGCTAGTATCTATAAAATACATCGTCAAAAATGCATTTTTCATTTAAAATGGAAAGTAAAAAGCAGAAAGTTATGTACTATGTTATATATCAAAAATAAAATAAATTGTCATCTTTAATCTATCAATGGTTTTGCAATTTGTGTTCGGTTATTGCGGACAACTTTATTAAAATTTTAAGTACGTTTAGAACTGCTGATAAAACCAGTCCTTTATGCTTTAAGATATTAAAAACAGGTCATATGTATAGTAAATATAGTACAGGATATTTAAAGGTAAAAACAACTAAATCCTTCGTAAACAACTATAACTGTCACCTGACCAAGAAATTAACACACTCAGTCTTCAGTGCCCAAAGGATTGTTAACTATTTTAAAAATTAATAATAATTATTTTATTCTACGTAATTAGGTGCCGTTTTACTTACCGTGCGTTACATGACTAGAGTCTATTCTAATCAAGGCTCCTTGGGAAGATATGTCTTCCAAAAGATTAGAACATCGTCTATTCAATTCCTTCATTTCAGAAACATTCTCTTCTTTTTTAGGAGATTTATCATCGAGCTCTGTTACAAGTATGTCTTGAACAATTACACTTTCTTCTACGTCCTTGTCAAGTTTTGTAATTGTTTCTGCCTTTTTAGTTATGTCTTCGTTACTTCGTACTTTAATTTTTATATGTTTATTTTCGTCTTCATCAACTCGTTCAAGACTAGTTTTTTGTATGACATCTATTGTTTTTGTCAAATCGAACGGTTCTTGTTCGCTCAATAACTTACTTTCTGTTAATACTGAAGTACTTTGGGAAGAACTAGTCGATATTTTAATTATTTTAGAAACAGATCTCTCTTCTTCTAAGAATTCTTTACTCATTGTGATTCCCTCAGATGCATCTGATGCTAGAGTTTTAGAAACATCAAAAGAGGAATGATCTTCCGAAAATGTCTTATCATCAATGGATTTAGAAGATTCTTTCACACTTTCGATAGACGCTTTTGAAAAATCCTTCGTTAAATCTGCAGTAGAATCTTTTGATAGTTCGTTTGTAGCAAAATCTCTTGATGTATCTTTACTGTCAATGGAAGACTTCGAATAATCTTTGGTCAAGTCTATTGATTTTTTAGATAAATCTGGAGTATATACTCTTTCATCTATATGTTCGTCTTCTTTAGTTTCTAGAGACGTTTTAGATAAATCTTTAATAAGATCAGTGCCGCTAATTTTAGAAAAATCAGCCGATGTCGCATCTTCGACTACGGACTTTTGGTCTTCATCAGATGACTTAGTTAAAGTTGATATGACTGTCGTCACTGACGATTCAGTTGTCGATTTAGATACTATTTCAGATCGCAAAACACTATCAACAAACTGTGTTTTCTTAAAAATTTTTCCTAGTAATTTGTCTTCTTCGACAAAATGTATAGTACTGCTGCTAGATGTACTGGTGTCTGGAACTTCGACTTTACTTTCATCTTTGACAAAATCTATTGAGTCAGATATTTGTTCTATACATTTATCTTCGTCAGCAAAATATTCAGTCTGAAAAAAAAAACAAAAGTGCACCAATAATCTTAGTGAAGACAAATTGTTTAAAAGGTTACGCGCACTAAGTACCTCTTTCTCTGGAATGTCATCAGCATCATCAAGTGAGTCAGTTCTGAGTTTCTTTGCATCAAAACTGGAGGAGGGTACTTTACCATCGGCGTCATAAACAGGTTCAATAATTTCTAAAACTTTTGCTTTGTCCATATCTGGAACATAAAATATAAATTTTTCACTGCAATAAGACCATAATATTATAAGGAAAAACAAGTTTACCTGACTCTGAATCAGTATATATTTGCTCTTCAACTTCTTCTGGAGAACTTTGAACAGAAAATGTTCTAGTGTGTTTCTTTTTTGGCATAATTGCAATTTCCCCACTGTCTCTAGATAGAGATTTCATTAAATTTGGACGATCTTTAGTAACTTTTTTCATGCCTTCCTCTAAATCTTTTGTTGTTGTTTCCTCTACAACCACTTTATCTTGAGCGGATTCAAGATAACCTTCGACTGTTGTTAATGCTTCTTCTATAATAGAATCTACAGAAACTTTTCCTTCAAGATCTTGTGCCTGAGATTTTACATCGTGAACTTCTAATTCAGGTTCTTCAACAGAAATATCAACATCTTCAGAGGCTTGTTTAATTATAATTTCTATATTATCTGCCATTTGTTTCATAGCTGAATCTGATTTTTTAATTCCAGCTATGACATCCTCTTTACAAATTTCTCTATCCTTGCTGCATGGTCTGGGTAATTCATATTCCATTTCAACTTCAGATTCTGCTATTCGTTCAAGGGATATAGCTGGACTAATACATGAATGTCTTCTTTCATCCTTTTGTGGAACTTTTGCATCATAAGACCGTTTTTCCGTTTCCATTATTTCTTTAGTGATTATCTTAACGTCTTTTTCTATAACCGAAACTTTAGCTGAAGCAACAACTGAACTCTTTTGCAAAATGTCATCAATTAAAGGTTTGACTTGTTCTTTTGTTATTCCTTTGTCGCTTTTAAAACTTACAGAATCGGTTGAGACATCTTTTTCCTCTTTATTATCTTTAGTTTCACTTAGAATTTCAAATTTACCGAGTGTATCCGTTCTTATTTTAGTTACATCAAACTTAGATTCACTTACAGATGATTTGATATCTTTGTGTTCAGAAGTCAAAGCCTGCTTTGTAGAATCGTAAGTTATATCCGACAGCGGGACTTCTTTAGAAGATTGTTTTAAACTTTTAGTAGTGGAAACTTCTTCTACGGGATCAACAACTTTAACATCACTTGTAATAGAAGAAACCTGTTTACGCTCAACCATACTTACTTCCTCCCGTTCTTTGTTTAGAAAATTTTGAGAAATGGTTTTGTCTGTTACTATTCTAAAAAGAAAAATAAATGATAATAATCAAAGAAAAATATTAAATATTGAAATTTATATTATATATACCTTGTTTCTAAAATATGTGGTAACTTATGAACGTATTCAGTATGATCTTCAGGGAATCCCTCAACATCATCAAGGGAATCTCCGTGAGTCAGTTTAGGTTGTTTAGGAGTTTCACTCAATTTGACTGCAACATATTTTAAAATTATTATATACAACAATAGTTTATTTCGGACCTTTTACTTTTACTTACCTAGTTGTTCTCTATAGTCAATTTCTTTGACATCTGTTTTTGTTTTCACTACATCAACATGAGTTCCCTGTGTTGCTATGTCATCTTCGGATTCTTCAAATGTATAATCTCTTGATTCTGTTAAACTATGTGCATCAGACAGCCTTTTTTCATCTAAGCGTAGTTCACTAACAGAACCAGATCCAGCTGATGTTACCGACTGTCGTTTTTCATCTACTGTAACATGAAAGGTTATATTAAAACAAAACTCTTACAATGAATTAAATTACATTATTTTGAACTTCACTTCACGTGTAAACCTAAAATTATCATTATGTTAACAATATAATTTATGAGTTATAATCTTGTTAAAAGTTTAGGTCCTTTATTTCGAAAATGTTATCATGTTTTTAAATCCGACTTAAAAAGATATAACCTTGATACTGTGTTATGTCTTAATAGGAAAACAATACATTCTATAACAGCATATGTTTTTACTCTACAAAGCGACGGGTTCGGCAAGACGTTCACCTGATCGTGTAATGGATGGTGTAAATGATATGCTTGCCCATAACAACGGTGTGCCAGCAAACATGATGTACACTGCACCACATTGTGCTCGTTGCCTTGGAATAATAGGTATTATGTCTCGTTACCCCTGTGATTTCACTAACTACAGCTACTCGCAACTAACGCAACCAGAACACAGTAATGTTTGCACGCTATAGTTCAGGGGCAAAAACTGGAACTGCGGTAGGACCTAATTAGACAGTCTCCAGCAACAGAGACGTTACACCATAAATATATCAGTATCATTTCAACAATAGGATATCTATTGTTAGATACAGATATCTCCTAATGTATTCCACAAATATAGTGTAGCCCCAGTAA